>BPTQ01000003.1:19008823-19267573 GCA_019973895.1 Chrysanthemum seticuspe | reverse complement strand
CAGCGATCTCTATGTTCAGCGATTTCTCGTTGAGCGATATCTGGTTCAGCGATGGTGATTCAGCGATGGGCATCACCTCTCAGGTGATGAACATGAAATTGAGCGATCTAGATTGAGCGATCGAAGTTGTGACATTCAGCGATGTTTTTACACTTCGTTCAGCGATGGTTCTTTTATAAGGCACTCGATTCAGCGATCGAACTTTTTGGTATATTTGTAGTGAAAAGTTAGGTTTTTGTTGGGTTGGTTCTACTAAGTTCGAATGGTTTACTTTTGGATTTGTGAACACTACTAGGATTTGTGTTTTCATGTTAGTTTTAGGTTTGAAAGTGTGATCTTTAGTTGGTTTACTACGTTTTTGGTGTTTTGAAAGAGTTTGAGTTTTTGGTGGATTTTTGGTGATCTTTAGGTTTCTATACATTCTCTACTAGATTGGTACCGAGAACTATGGTTAACAACCTATAACCTAAAGTATTTGTGTATTGTTTGTTATTATACCCAGCTTAATAAATCTCCAAAATCTCTCTCTTTCACCCTCGGAAAGATCTCTCTCTTTCACTTTCTTTTGTATCTTCCAATCTAATTCTACTTACTTTCCAGGTTGGGAGATGGAACCCTCCATCTCCCATAAATATCAATGTTTGTATTGCTGGAGGATAGCCGGACACCTAGTCCATATGTCACCCATTTCTGGGCAGGAAGGAGGTGCCACAACGTGATGCGATTTGATTTGATTATTGATTGATTATTTGACTATTTATTGCATTGATTGCTGTTCAGATGCTCGATTGAATTCGATCTATTGTAAACCCCACTGGCTGAGAAGTGATACCTTAAAAGATTAAGGATTGTCATTAGAAAGGTAAAATTCATGAAAGATAAAATCCTTTGAAAGATAAAATCCGTACAAAGATAAAAATCATTGAAAGGTCTTTATCGTCTAAAGGTATTAATCATTGAAAGATTTTTATCGTCCAAATCAATGATTAGAGTTTAATTATTAACTTTTACTCATAATATTACGAAATTCCTAGTAAATACTGTTCAATGTTTTCAAATCCCAAATTTTACAGTTATAACGTTTCATATCCCAATTTTCACATTTATATCATTCAAATGAGACAGTGTTGAAGCTAGCGAGTTAGATCTAGCGAGTTAAAGTACAAGTAGTGGACTCTCCACTACGGGTAGCGACTTAGTGGTAGCGACTTGGTCTATAGCGAGTTGCTCTTTAGCGACTTGTATCTCTAGCGACTTGTGTAGCGAATTGCTGCCAAAATTTGGCTAGCGACTTGGTCTGTAGCGAGTTACTACTTAGCGACTTGCTTTTTTTGTCTAGCGACTTGGGACTCTAGCGACTTAGTGTGTGGCGAATTAGGTACTTAGCGACTTGGTTCAAGTGTTATAGCGACCTGGTTGATTTTTACGAAGAAGAGGTTTGACCAAAGTTGACTTTTTACGTCAAAACTTCAAACGGCCATAACTTTTGATCCGTAACTCCGTTTTGGACGAAATACCTGTCAAAACGACCGGAACAGGCTGAATATTGTGAGGTTTCACCACGATGTCGTGAAACGAATTTTTCGAGGCCCAAATCCCCTCCGAAAGGAAGTTATTGAGCTTTTAAGTTTTTAGACCTAAATTTCACCGTAAAAACGTGCATTAACAAAACCACTTCACAACCAAATAACACTTCAGCTAATCCTTCAAACAATCATCACTTCTAACACATAATCCTCTATCATTGTGTGGGTCCATCAGTTATCTTAACTCGTTCTATTGGTCATTGTATCACGGTTTCGTCTTGATTTTAGTAAAATCCCGCGAAAGATCCTATTTCTCGGTTTAAATTATAGACTTGTAAAATCCCGTGCATACTACCACGTCATGTCTTATTCTACTGACCCAGTGATTTCAGAAGTGCTTAAATTGTATGATATGGTGCACATCAATGATAATGTATGCTACACTGAACAATTAAAGATGATTGAATCAATCAATGAGGATGTGATATCTCCGGGTTCAGACTCTGAAAAGACAGAAATGGACCAGTCAATGCTACAAAATGCAAGGCTAATGGAATGTAACATTGAGCCTTTTCAACTACTTTATCAGCACCTCAAACTACTTTTATCTACAACTATGGATCGAACAAGCAATGCTCTCCTTCGTCAGGATCTTTCCACCTTG
Source organism: Chrysanthemum seticuspe (assembly GCA_019973895.1). Lineage (NCBI taxonomy): Eukaryota > Viridiplantae > Streptophyta > Magnoliopsida > Asterales > Asteraceae > Chrysanthemum > Chrysanthemum seticuspe. The sequence goes on along the minus strand of BPTQ01000003.1, from coordinate 19,265,383 downwards.
ACAAGAACTGTGCTACTCAACTTAGAACAACTGAGGTTTCAAATTACTAAAGAGAAGTTCTCAACTGATGAATCTAATGCAGCGCTTCATGTAATCTTCGATCAATTTCAGCCATTTATCCGGGGGGAATATTCCTCAGATTTTGATGATGACATGACTGAAGTGTCTTTCAAGAAACACACTGGAATGGAAATTAGCGTGTTCATTGAGACATTCATACAACTCATGGATAATGTGGAGAAGTACATTGAGGAAGTTACACATAAACATGAAAACATGAATGAGTGTCAGGTGCAGTTGAGAGATTGTTGTGATAAGTTGGGTAATGTATCTGTTGAAGAATCGGGTGTTGCTGAATGCAGAATGTCAGAGTCAACATATAATGAAGAATCGGGTGGCACTGAATACAGAGGCTCAGAGATTGATAAGTTTGACATATCCAGCGGTCCAGTAACTCTTGTTACACATGATGTGGATGCAGATATCAGACCAGAAATTGAGCAGGTGTCATGTAATGAGGTACCCTTTACTGTTCAACATAGTGCATCTGCTAAAGTACTTAAACAAACTGATCATGATGCTGAACATGACTTTCATAAATACTCTGTTACTGAGGCTGAGTCTGAGATTAAGTGTTTCAAAACAAAAGATATGGTTGATAATAAGGCTTTTGATGAACTTTCAAACAAATTCTCAAATCTTGAAAAACATTGCATTTCACTTGAAATCGCGATACAGAGTAAAGAAGAAAGTTTTCAACTTAACAAACCATGTAAAAAACCGGAACTTCCTGAATTCCGTGAACTTTTTGAAATTAACACTTTAAAAGCTCAGCTTCAAGACAAAGAGTCAACCATTTACAATATGAAGAAACATATTTCTGTCTTGAATGAGAAAAGTAATTTAGTCATGAATACACAAGACATTGATGCCATTATAACAAGAAACAATGAACTGTCAATTTATGTGGCTAAATTACTAAAGGAAAATGAGTCTTTGAGAAAGCATCACATAGAACTAAGTGACTCTGTCAAAGAAGCTAGAACTAAGTCAATGGAACAAACAAACCCTTTGATAGAAAAAATTGATGAACTCAAAGCTCAACTTCAGGATAAGAGTTTCGCTATTGTTGCCTTAAAGAATGAGCTTAGGAAAACTGTAGGGAAAAGTGTGAACACTAAGTTTACAAAACCATCAACCTTGGGGAAACCAGTTTCTCATCCCACTAGAAACCGGTCTGGTGTTAGGCAGCCTACTGCGTTTATATCCGAAAGACCAAAATTTTCAAAAACACGGTTTGCCTCCCAAGTTGATGAGAAACAAGTTTTGTCAAAACCAGTCACTTCACCTGTGTTACCTAAGAGTCATGCTTCTAGTTCCTCTAAACCTCAACATGCAGCTACTCTTACTCCCAGCACCTCTAGGATTAGTTCGAAAACAGTGTCAAAACCAAGCATTAAAACCCAGAATTCATATGATATGAATGACTTGAGGAAGAACTATTATCTAGACGAAGCTAGGAAAAAGGCACAGATTCGAAAAGACGGAATTTTAGGTGCAAGACCTAGGGTGAGGAATTCTACAAGATTTCAAGGCACTACTAGTAGTTGTAAACCACTACCTAGGACCACTCAAAAGACTAGGGATTGGCGTGCATCTAAAAGTAGTTATGTGCATAAGAATGCTAAGCATGTAGAAAACAAAACTAGAAATTCTGAGTCTTTTCCACATAAGAAACATTTTCCTAATTCACATGCCAAGGTACAATCCACTAAGACCACTAACGTGACTAAGGTTCAACATGTTGTGAAACAAAACAAACCAAAATCTTCGCCTAGATGGATACCAACTGCTAAATCTTTGGAAACTAGGAACAAGGATAAGTCTTCCACTATGCATAAGAAGCCTTACAATCCTAGACCTTGCCATAAGTGGATACCATCTGGTAGAATGTTTAAGGATGCTGGACTTAGGTGGATTCCTACCGGAAAGCTGTTTTCTGATGAAAAAATCAAGGTTGACCGTGAAACCCCAAAGAGTTTGGATACTAATGTCACTAACCCATATATATGCAATCAAGCTTGTAATGTTAGTGCAGGTACTCCTTACTCAGTTGCAGATAATTCGATCCTTCAATACATGGACTGGCTTAAAGTATGGATTACAAATGGATTGATATCTCATAACTCACGGGTTCAAGTTACTCAACATTGATATTCAACCGGCTATGACGTCTGTTCACATCAGTTCAGGCCTCGCACTTCATCATCATGGCGTCTGCAGGTAACACTTCAGGCCCCGTTCCTCAAAGAAAAGAAAGGTGTACGCTTCAGTGCGCTTTATCTTCATAAGAAGAGAAATCTTCATGTTTATGACCATTCTCATCGACATTCTTCATCAACATGCTTCATGCTTATTCCATGCACTTCAGTCATCAAGTGAATCAGACTACTGATAACTACTCTTATTCCACTTGCTCAATATAATTAAGATGGCGACATCATGTGCTAATTTTGTGGGGGAGAAGTGTGAATTGAATACATTTGGATGATAATCACTTGTTTAATCAAGAATGGCATCTCCATATGCAATTCTTGAGGGGGAGAAGAAGTGTGAATTTTTTTTGCATGATTGATTGATATTTGAGAATATATGGTCAAACGGCTCCTAACTCATGTAAGAACCGATATTCTTCTTATCGGATCATCTTCACATGTAGTTTCTTCTAAGAGCCGTTGGTTGACATCTTCACACGGGCTGATATGATTAAATGACAAAGTGCTTCTAGTTGCTGGGCTGATTTCTTTGATGAACATCTTTCTATTTTTGTTTGATTGGGAGGGATTTTAATTAAGGGAATTTGCTATTTACAAGTTAACAGGAATGCCTTTGGTGTAAAGAAGATGTTAACTGTCTATTTCCCCATTCGGACAATCTTGAAGAAGGTTGAGTCTACTGTCTAATCTACATTTTCTGCTACATGATTAGAAGTCTAAAGACGAATTGCATTTGATGATCTAAAGACTTCTTCTTAATCCGGACTGAGAAGAACACTTGAAAATCTTCGTCAGTTTAGGGGAGAGCACTAATTGGGGGATAGTGATAAGCCAAATTTAATCCCCAATTAGACTTGCTCATATGCTTTTGCAATGATTCATTGTTTGATTTTTGATGACTCTCCTCCAACGCCTAATGTTTCAATTACTAAGGATAACTGGGATTCATTGTTTTTCAAAGATATGTTTGATGAGTATTTCCAACCACTAGCGAATGTTGATCATCTAAGAAGTACTTCTCAGAACTCTCAAGAAACCTTATCTCCAGTTACTTCACAAGGCGTTGATAATGACTATCATGATATTGTAGTTGCACTACTGAATAATGATCCGCTCTTTGGTATTCCTTTGCCAAATCTTCACGGATTATTGTTCATGAATAATGATCCGCTCTTTGGTATTCCTTTGCCAAATCTTCACGGATTATTGTTCCTCTCATTGTGCATGCTATAAATCAACCACATGAACTTTATGGAAAAATGACTACCTCATCCGCTCGAAGACATTATTGGTGAATCTTCCAGATCAGTCTCTACATGTATACTTTTAAGGAAGAATGCATTGATGTTGAGGAATCATTTGTTCCGGTTCATTCAGTGGGTCAATGTACATCCGATTGTATGTTGTTTTCACGTGTTGGGCATATGACACAAGTTGATTACTTCGGAGTTGATCATTTATCACTTATTTGAGGTTAAAGTTGACATTCACAAAGGCGTGTTCTTATTTGTTAACTTGCTCGGGCTTAAGAATTTGAGTTGAAGACTTGGGTTATCTAGTTACCAGCAGTCGGGGTGGATGGTTGATGACCTGGTTAACTATCACTATTAGGAGTTACGTTGTTTTACTCAGTGTCACATACATATGACATTGTGGATAATCTCAAGAGGTGTTAATGTCTCATACTTTGTTTGAGTAGTGAGTACTTAGAGATTTGCTTGAAGCATAGATTCTCGACACCGTTCTTCCATCATTAAGTGCAAGCTTAAGAAACAAATGCGGGGAATTCGACTTCAGTTTCAAGTTTGGTATATCGGGTTTTCTTCAACAGTGGTCACTTCAATTTGTCTACATATGGGTTGATAAAGATAGTCTGAGAGAGTTTCTGTAGCAGTTGATTCTCACAGGATTCATTTGGGCTATTTGAGTTCTTCTCACTAGATTTCATGTCTATGGGTATATTATGTTTTGCTGATTCTGAGGTATCAAAACCAACAAGGGGGAAGGAGACATATATCTAAAAGCACAACGAGTACACATGATGAACTTAACACTTCTACCTGATTGAAGTTATCCCGAAAAGACAATGGTCATAACCGTAGAGAAACTCAGTGTTTAACTCGTAGCCTTTGGGGAAATGGTCTCTGGAGACTTTTGGTATGTGTTACTTCAGTGTTCAGTTGGAAGAAATATGAGAAGAATATTTGGTACGTGAGATGATATTGCTTATCGACATCTTCTATATGACTTATGATAAAGTGCTTCCGGTTAGTGCTTCATGTACACAATGTAATGATGATTCCGATGAAATCCCAACCATCAGGGGAGAGATATGTGTACATCAGGGTCGCAAAACATATTCACATGATCGTGCTAAATCAGTTATTCCAGAATTGACATCCGTAGAGAAGATCAGTGACTCAGTTACTGTGATGTTGTTGTCTCTACTCTGGTTGGGTACTTATGTACATTATGGGCTGATTGGTTATATGGAAGATATCTGGAATGCACCAGGTAAAATGAAGATGTTGATGTATTGTTCCCCTGAATAGACAACTGGTCAATCTCGAAGAGTAATGTGTACATCGGAGACGCACAACAGGTTCATGTGATCGGAGTTCTTCAGTTATTCCGGATTTGATAACCACTTAGACGATCTATGTTTCAACTTGTTACTTTGGTGTTCTCGTGTTCTTCGGGGTGCAAGCTTCATTCAATGAGACTGTTTTCATTCATTTCTACTTCTTCGGAAATGGTCTTTATTCTTAGTTTGTCGGTTTGAGGGGAAGCTACCAAAGATTCACTTGTTGAAGGCTCAAGTTCTTACGACGATTCAAGACCCTCGAATGCTTTGGTGGTGAAAGTTTAAGAGATGATGACTTCTATCTTCTACAAAGTGCTGAACAATTTCCTTATTTCGGTACTCGTATCATCATCCTCTTAAACTATTTCTCTATATTTGTAAATATTTTTCAAAAACCAAATACAAAAATATAAAACCAACAAAAAGAAAATAGAAAAATATAAAATCAACAAAAGCCCAAAAAAAAAAAAAAAAAAAATTGAAATACTAAAAAAAAAAAATCAGAAAATTGAAAAATACCAAAAATATGTTTTCACATGACATGTCTTCTGGTATCGATAACATCTACGGTCTTAGAAATGTCATTCAATAATGGCACGGGACCATAGATGAAGTTCGAGCAGAAGGTGTAAATATTTCTTTTCAAAACATGTCACAAATCAAATGGCTTGCAGTTACTTCAGACTGTAACCCGTGCTTAAACCATGGCTTGCTATTATTTCTGATAGCAACCCGCTCTTCAAAAGAAGGAAAGTGCTGCACTAAACATATTTTCAAAAATATCATGCACTTATCCTAAAACACTTTGAGGAAAGTATGTCGAAGGACTGCTGTTCCTACACAAATGTTTTTCCGTCTAAAATTCTTCAGAAAAATATTTGTTGTTTTCAAAAATGGTGGTAAATGAGTTGCTTGTAAATCTATCAGATTCAGAGTTTTTGTGAAAATTGAAAACTCAATCAATGACTTCAGCGCTTTTAATCTTTTCAGAAAATAAGTCATTGATTGAGGGGGAGAATGTTTTCAAATTTATATCATCTAACGGACTTTCTTAATTATCCTACGTGCTTATCTGAAAAAATATAATTGCCTATGTTGAAGGACTAGGTTTCTAGGATATGATTGTTAGGTTTAGATGATTAGAGTTTGAGAAACACATTATTCCCATACATTTATATGATCTGATTGATATGTTGGATTGACTTTTATTAGTCGATTGCTGTTTGGGTGTTGTCGACCACCATATATTTGTATGTGTGTTCACTAACGTATGCAGGTATATTGGTTATAAGAATGTTCCCGTTCCGGATCCCACAATTGAAGATGATTGGATGCCGAAAGGAAAGGGTAAATATATCTTGGGTTGACAAATGAAGAAACGGAGCTTAACTGGACTTCAATGGAGAGTTGGCATGAAATGCAACGTAAGAGGTCTTACTGCATCAGCAGATGGTTTTCTTCAGTAAGTGAAGAAACGGAGCTTAATTAGACCTCAGTTGGCATTCAAAATGCAACGTAAGAAGAAGTCTCACTGCATTTGCAGACAGTTTTTCTTCCAACCCTACAACAACAACAACGGAAGCTTCTCAACCACTAACGTATCTTTGTGCAGGATACCATTTTTAAACAATTTTGAATAAATTTGAATAAATTGTTTTGAAAATGGAATATATTGTTTTGAAAATATATTGGACTAAATTTTGAAAATCACCGGACTTCATTTTATCAAAACTTAAGTCACTCAATTATCGACTTCGGTCATCGATTGAGGGGGAGAGTGATTTAATTTAAAATATTTTCATACAATATATCTTCAAAAAGTCCGTTTTGTACAACAAAAAGTGGTGATCTAAAGATTTAATGTTATGTCATGGTATAATTTTTTCTTTAGAATCAAGGTCTTTCAAAATGAAATCTTTTCTGTTCTTGTTTGATTGTGAAATTGTTTTGTTTTACTTAAAAGATCTCTTAAAAACTATCATACCTGACACTAACAATCTTTAATGTCTTAAAATGGTCCATATCTGTCATTTTTCAAAATTGAATCTTGCCACGTCTTTCCCCAAAATTTTCTAAATGATTTAAATCAGTTGGGATCACAAATCTCAAATGGTTTGATATTTCTGATCGGGGTAGAGATCGTGTTTTAAATCTCAAATCTGTTTTAATGGAATATGTTTTAGTCCTTTAGAGGCACTCCTGCCTCCATGTGCCAAACGATTTCATACACAATGCACATGTTGAGGAGGAGGATTTATCCAAAAACATGATGAGTATTTAAACCAGGCCACATATTCTCCCATGTTTTATAAACCGTATTAAATCACTTGGGATCCAAAATCTCAAAGGGTTTGATATTTTTGATCGGGGGAGAATTTGTGATTTAATAATGAAATTTGATAAAAGGTGATCTTTTGGATTCAATTGTGCAGGCTGCTCTCTCGTATGTGCTAAACGCTTTCGAATCTCGAAGCACATATTGAGGGGGAGCAAAACCATCGAGGTACAAAAGTTTTTTTAAAAAGAGATTATAAAGTACCTTGATTGTGTCTTCAAATGGTTTTCTTAATGGATTTTGTGATTGTGGATGTGCTTCAAAAGAACTCTTGCCTCTATGTGATAAAAATGATTTCAAAAAGCCTATGCACATATTGAGGGGGAGAATTTTACCAAGAAAATCAAATGGCTTTTTCGTACGAAATTGTGATCAAGAAATTATTTCAAAGAAATTATTTCAAATAACTCTTGCCTCCATGTGCTAAACAATTTCAAAATCATATGCACATGTTGAGGGGGAGCATTTTCTAAATGATCAAAACTATTAAGGTACAAAATGCTTTGATCTCGTATCACAAGTACCTTGATTGTTTTTCCAAATGATTTTTCAATTGGTTTCATGAAGGAAAGAACAATACCAAAAGACCGACCAATTTACTTTATGTATGGAGTTATAAGGATGGTTAGGTTAGGTATTTGTTTCCACGATCTGCCAGAGCCGGAGGGATCTACCCAGGGGCAATCCACTAGATAGTGTAGAGTCCTTAGGTATGATGAAAAAAGGAGAAAAGTGAGATATGGGAAGAGTGCGGACTGAGACAGAGCTAGTACTAGAATAAACCCAACAAGGTTCTAGTTATGAAGTCTCGGTAAGCACTGAAGGGGTTGAAGAATGAAAAAGAAATGAATATGAAAAGGGTGAAAAGAAATAGCCCTCCAATAATTCAACCTTAGGGCAGTAACCGGGTTCAATACATATGCTACTGGTTGTTACCAAGGTAACACTGGTATTGAAGACAAGACGTCATGGACCCAGTGACGCACTGCACTAAACTTCCCAAGCTACTCAAGTTCCTCTTAAAAGGGCTTGTTTCATTCTCACGGGGAACCGACATTATCTATCGACTTTCTCTTAGAGATTGTTGATATTGAAGAAGGAGACCCTCTCCCTAGTCTCTGACACAGGAACCAAATGTGCACTATTGAGTCTAGAGCCAAGAGATCATCCACAATATCTCGTTAGGACACTAAATTCTTGAAGACTTGCTTTTTCACACAATGTGGAAAGTAAGTATATATTAAGAGTCCTACGCATTATCCTTGTGGTATTGCCAGAACATCCGAGTGATATGAAAATATTCACAATGAAGATGGAAATCCTTCTAGAGCCAACATCAAACAAGCTCTTGGTGGGTGACATGTGAGATCTTCTCGTAAGATCAAGCTTGTGACAACTGGATAGAAACGATGGGGCGATTCTTTCTTGAATCAACCTTGGTCCAGGAATGGAATTGACGAATACTTTTGGAAAAACCGTTCGATGTGCAAATCTTCTTTTCTCTAGCACGTCGAATGTGTACTTATGTTTTCAAAATTCAAAAAGTATCTCTGATTGAAAAATATTTTTAGAAAAACCGGTCGATGTGCGAATCTCTTCTTTTCGCTAGCACGTCGATTGTGTACTATTTTCAAATACAAAAAGTGTTTTATTGAAAATTGATCTTTCTCATAAAACCTTCGTCGTATTGCAAAACTCTTTATTCTAAGCAATACGCGATTGTTTTCAAATCAATTTTTCATCAATCAGTGAATCCCAATTCGCTGGTTCACTCACTCCGTGTTGTCTTCTTTGAGACGTTCCGGTTTGAGAACAGCTAGAACAGCTGCGAAACCCTGTCAAGGAGATTCTTAGGAATCCTACCTGATCACAGGCAGTACTTGTACTGATCAACGGGGAACCGTGGGCCGTGTACCTCAATTCTACGAAAGTGATCAAAGACACTTTCGTGCGCTTTATTGCTAACTGTCGTATGCAGGTACACCCCGACGATTGCAGCTGATCAGAATTGAGGAGTCAATCCAAAGCCGCATGTTCATAGCATCCACACTTAATTTGAAGAAATCATGACTGGTGCATAGCTACATAACCTGGTTCTGATATTTTTATACTATGCTTCTGCTACACTGCTGCAAATATCATGAACCAGTAAGGCTTCCGCTACTCTGATGGTAAGATGTCATGATTCAAAAGTGTGAGCATGTCGGTCCAAAAGTCACAACTTCACATGATGGCAACACAATAAAGGGTGATCCAGAGATTTACTGTGGCTGATGATCTCAATGAAAGCTCGAAGATCATCAAAGATGTGGATCAGTTAAAGGCCTCCACTAATTGTACAAATCAGTGCGGACTTTGAAGAATCACTACTAAAGCACAAAGATTGTTGAAATGAAGAATTGAAGTCTACGAGCTCAAGAACAAAGATAAAATAGAATGCTAGGATTCGAAATGTAAAACATGGGGTGACCTCCCTTAGGGGGAGATTGTTAGGAATTAGAAAATTCCATAGTGAAGAGTCGGTCACCCCAAATGTTATCTAGCTTAAGTTAGCTCGTAGACTTGTCGTTAGTTACGTTATTTATCAGTTTATTAGTTAGTTATTAGTTTAGTTTAGCGTAGTGCAACACCGTGGAGGAAGGACGGGTCTTTACCCACTGTATACCTGATCCACAGGCCGATAGGAGGTCGTTATGTTTGTAACTATAAATACCCTCTACCTCCCAAGGTAGAGGGTTGGACCTTTCATTCATCTTAATCTAACCTTCTATGTTTTCTTTCACTTTCTCTCTCTAGAAAGGCTCCCACTTTCTCTCTCTAAAACCTCTAAATAATTCGACCCATATTATTGTTTGTTATGTGTTTATGAAATCCAATATCCAACAATTACTAAAATGGGAAACTTGCTAAAAATGGAAAGCCGTCTTAAACAAGTGTTCCGGATTCTTATAGAACGTTATCTAATTCATATAGGTTCCGGGCGGCGTGATTGATCTCATTTCTTGACTTTACTTTCATTGTTGCTTGCTTCGAATAAGGTACAGATATTCTGACCTTTCTCATAAGGTTTCTCATGATCTCTTTGCATCTTTGATCTCTTGCCAATTTGATATTGAACCTTTGCTCTGCTATTGAACTATTGATATGGACCCTTTGCTATTGAACCCTTGATATTGATCCTTTGCTATTTGAACCTTTGATAATTGAACCATTGATATTGGACTATTGATTTGATTTGTGAACTGCTAATATTGGACCTTTGATATTGATTGAACTCTTTACTATACACTTTGACCTGTCAGTTGATACCCGAGCCATTAACTAGGCATGGGGGTTCCATGTCCGTGTCATTGATGCACCAATGGCATGACTCCAGTGTGGATGAGTGATGTTCCACACCGTCCCCATATTTGTATTGATTATGCGCGCTTCAGATATATTGTATGGCCACTATTTGTTTTGCAGGGGGCGTATGGATGCATCCTAGATTTGTATTGTATTATATTGATATTGATATATTGGTTTGGTGATGTGGTTGGTGTGTGCAATACACCCCCTCACATTTTGGGAGCTGATCACTCCATTGGCTACTTGAGGACTCCCCTCGTATTGGTTTGGTATTCCGAGGTCACCCCTCCGAATACAATGGTTACTACAGGATATTATGATATATGATTTGATTTGGTTTGTTTTGTTGGCTCGTGGTGGAAAACTGACCTTCCTTTCTTTTGTTTCATTTACCTAATCTATATTGCTTCATATCCTTCTTATCATATTTATCTGGCCTTCGGTTCTATTATTGTTTTTGTATTGTTATATCTGTTCACTGGGCTTTTTAAGCTCAGCCGCATTTCTTTTCCTGCGGCAGGTTATTTAAGCTAGGAGCTGGGGCTTTTCTTGGGGATTGAGAGTAGGATGCTTTTGAGGACTTGCTTTAGTTATCTTAGACTTTGATTACCATTGTTATTTGTTTTGGAGACTTAGACTTTGTATCGTTTCATTTCCTTTGGGCATCTTTTGGAACTTTTGTATCGTTCAAGTCGTGTTGACTTGTTACTCTTTTGATTATTATTATAAGACTTCCGCTTGCATGGTTTATATGTATTGTTCTGATTTGACTCCATAAATGTGATACTTCTACCCTTATCGGGTTGGGGTGTTACAATTTAAGTACCCTTTCATTTAAGACACTTAGATGGACTGAAACACTCAAGCAGGTACATGCATTAGAGCTTACAAACATCATTGTTATCTTTTCCTAGCTGCTGAGAGACGGATCCCTAGTGTTGGGAATTCTACTGATTAAGAATTCTGATGAATAATACCGCTGACGGATTCTGCTGAAGTGCTGGATTCTGCTGAAGAAGTGATTCTGCGAAAGTAGTAAAACTGTGTAGCTTGTTTCTGCGGATATAGATATTCCGCGTATTTTAGAGTTAGTTAGGATATGCATGAGTTTTATTAGGAAGTGATAATGCATATCTCTTTTAGTTTTAAGAATATACGTTTCTTGTGAAATGGTTTAGGGTTCCTTGTCTATAAAAGGAACACATTAGTATGTATGATGGATGAGTTTTGAAAAACAAGTTTTAGTTTTATTCAAAGATCCATAGAGGATCAAAGTATTCTTAGTAATCTGTGTTCTTACTTGTGTTTGATTTCCGCTTTAGAATACAAGTAATAGAGACTTTCTATTAGTGTGTTTGTGATTACATAAACATTACTAACGATCCACGAGCGCTCAAAGATCTATCAAGGTCTTAGGTTCAATAAGTGGTATCAGAGCCTCGGGAGAGTCTCTGTGATACTAAGAACATCCTTTTCTTTACACCCTCACAACCAAAACAACCATAACAATGCCTGGGTCAGACGATGGATCACAAGTTACTCACAATCAAAACACCACATCTTTGCAACAACTCAATCTCACAAACAGCAATGCAAAGTTCCCATACCTCAAGAAGGAGGAGTATGAATTGTGAGCTATGAAGATGCAGAATTGGATCACCAATATTGATTGGAATCTTTGGGAAGTTCTCCGTAAGGGTAAGAATTTGAAGAAGTGCGTCAAAGATGCTGATGGTGTTGTTACCATCGTTGGTCCCAAAACTGCTGAAGAGATACTAGCTGTTCAGAGAGAAAATAAAGTTAGAACTATTCTCCTTCAGGCTATACCAGATGATCACATGGGTGACTTTCACTACAAGGAGGATGCTAAGGACATCTGGATGGCAATCAAGGCTAGGTTTGGTGGGAACGATGAGTCAAAGAGGATGAGGAAATCAATGCTGAAACAGCAGTTTCAAGAATTCTAAATCTCTGAGGAAGAAGGTATCCACAAGGGATATGACAGGTTCCATAGGATTTTGAGTCAATTGAATCAGATGGAGGCCAGGCCAGACAATGAGGATTGCAATTCAAAGTTCTTACGATCTTTACCTCCATCTTGGTTGCAAGTAACCATTGCACTCAAAGCAAAAGGTGGGCTAGATATGCTCACTTTTGATGATCTCTACAACAGACTTAAAACTCTTGAGCCTGATGTCAGAAGTCCATTTCGTTCATCCACTCCCACTCACTCAGCTTTTGTTAGCACCTCCTCAAATAAGATGACCTATGCTCCAAGCCTAATTTCCTCAGCATCATCATCCTACATCACCACTACATCAAATTCTCAACCTAAAGCCAATGGTGTATTGGAAGATGTACTTCACTCTTTTGTTGCTGATTATGAAAATCAGCAGCAACTAGCTTTTGAGGATTTTGAACAGGTGGATCCACTTGATATGGAAGAGATGAACTTGAAGTGGCAACTGGCCATGCTCTCAGTGAACATCAAGAAGTTTGAGAGTAAGGCTGGGAGAAAGTTTGGTTTCCAGGGAAGAGATCCAGCAAGATTTGATAGAAGGAAAGTCAAGTGCTATACCTGGACCTATTAGAGGATAAAATATGCCCACTGACCTTTCCATCACAATAGACTTTGATGGATCACACCATCTTTATGGAAAAGAGTCAAGAGACTTGCCAGACCCTGATTCTACATCTACTTACTTTGTCTCTTGTTCTGACAGTGACAAGTCCTCTGACCAAGGGTCTACTACATCTACCAGTTGTGCTTCAAGTGAAAAGTCAGACCTTCCCAAGACCTTACCCAAGCCTACACCCAAGACTCCCTACAAGCCTGTTAGAGTTGCTGCTGAGGAATCAAATTCCAAGACAGTTTCCTCTGAAGACTTGTCTTTTAATTCTTTGCAAAACAATGTCTTTAATTCTGTTAAAAACAATTCTGTTAATGTTTGTGGTTTGAATGCTTTTGCATGTAATGAAACATCTTTCACTTTGAATAAATCTTCTAAAAAGAAGAAATGTTTTGTTTGTGGAAGTAAATTTCATTTGATTAAGGATTGTAATTTTCATGAGCAAAGAATGGGTGTATGTGCTAGTCAAAAGAAACCTAGACCAATGTGGAAAAATGTTAATGATATACCATCTTTTGTTCCCCAAGCAACTCATAAAACCAGCAAACACAATTCTGCTGATAAACCTTCTCCATCTGCTTGGAGAAGATCTGTTGCTAGACCATATGTGAGACCAACTAGTTCATATTTTCAAAATGGTTATTGGCCTGGATGTTTTGACTCAATGTATGTTGGAAAGGGATGTTGGGATACTGCTGTGAAGCCCTCAGCAGGTTGTTCTTGGACTTAAAAGGGACCTAATTTTCAAAGGAGGCCCAAGAACAATGGTGGATCTTATACATCTACATGGCCTAAATCTTATGATCCACAAGGCAGGCTCAAGTCAGTGATGACTTGAGTCTCCAATGTGTACTAATATTTTGTATTATTTTGTTGTTGTTGTAGGATCATCCTCTGAAGAGTAACGAAGTAGGCATTGTAGATAGTGGTTGTTCCAGAAGCATGTCAGGAAACAAAGAGAAGATGCATGATTTTGTACCCATAGAAGGAGGAGGCAATGTTACTTTTGGTGGAGGAGATGGAAGAATCACTGGGAAAGGCACCATCAGAACACCTCATTTGGATTTTGAGAATGTGTACTATGTAAAGGAACTACAACATTTCAACTTGTTCTCAGTATCACAAATTTGTGACACTAAGAACAAAGTATTCTTCTCTGAGGATGAATGTCTTGTGCTCTCTAAAGACTTCACACTTCCAGCAGATACATAAATTCTGCTGAGAGTTCCCAGAAACCACAATTTATACACATTCAATTTGAATGATGTTCAACCAGAAGGTGACCTAACATGTTTGGTGGCTAAAGCATCCCTGAATGAGTCTACAAAATGGCATAGAAGGATGGCTCATGTGAACTTCAAGACCATTAACAAGCTTTCTAAACTTGGTCTAGTTGAAGGACTTCCTTCCAAAGTCTTCACCAATGAACACAATTGTGTTTCCTGCAACAAAGGAAAGCAACACAGAGCCTCATACAAAGCCATTATACCTGTGAGCACTATCTCCGAACCTCTTCAGTTGCTGCATATGGATCTCTTTGGTCCAACCCAAATCAGAAGTATTGATCACAAGTACTTCTGCCTGGTAATCACTGATGACTATAGCAGGTTTTGTTGGGTATTCTTTTTTAAAACTAAAGATGAAACATCTCAAATTTTAAAAGAGTTCATTACCCTTGTTGAAAACCAGCTAAACAAAAAGGTTAAAGGTATTAGGTGTGATAATGGGACAGAGTTCAAAAATGTTGTATTAATAGAACTCTGTAAGTCTAAAGGGATAAAAAGGGACTATAGCAATCCAAGAACCCCACAACAAAATGGGGTTGCTGAAAGAAAGAATAGGACCTTAATAGAGGCAGCAAGATCCATGCTTGCAGACTCTAAATTACCCACTATGTTATGGACTGAAGCAATAAGCACTGCTTGTTATGTTCTGAATAGGGTATCAATTACTAGACCTCATTTCAAGACACCTTATGAACTTCTCACTGGGAAAGTTCCTGAATATTCATTACCTCAAGCCTTTTGGATGTCAAGTGACCATTTTGCACACTAGCGATCCACTGGGAAAATTTGATGAGAAAGTTGATGAGGGGTATATTGTGGGTTATTCAGCTCATAGTAAGGCTTATAGGGTATATAATTTAAATGCTAGAAAGATTGAGGAGACTCTTAACCTGAGATACCTAGAAGATAAGCCTAATGTTCATGTTCAAGGTCATGTTTGGTCCTTTGACCTGGATTACTTAACTGATTACTTGGGTTATACTAGATATGTTGCTAACCAGTCTGCAGATACATAAGAGTCTCCCACTGACAATGCAGGTACCCTGGATGATGACTCAGATAGTGAGTCTGAGCATGATGAACAAACCATTGTTGTACCTTCCTTTTCCCCTAACCATTTTGCAAGTGATAGTTCTAAAGTAACTTCTGATGAGAATGAAGATGAGTCACACTATGCAGAGGACCTTGCTAGACTCAAAAAGCAAGAGCATGCAGCCAATCTAGAAGCTGAGAGGCTTGGTGTGGAGTTTGCAAGAGATGCTGAGGCACTAATCAGATAATCAGCACAAGTAGTCAGTGGAAACCAGGATTCTGCTGACAGTTCTCCTGACAGTTCTCCTATTTCTCCTGACATCACCAAATCTGCTGACAGTCCTGCTACATCTACTCTCATTTCTACTAGTGTGTCCACAGACTTTGAAGACCCATATACACGATTTCCATGTCCTTCAGATCTTGGTAATCACCAACCCAAAGCTGGAATCTTCACCTCAACTTCCTATGACAGTGATTTTGAACCAACTGTGAACAATCTTGACACCACAATTGATGTCAACCCCTCTGCTACAAAAAGGATAAACATTGCTCATCCTCAATCAAATGTTATTGGTGATCCTCAAGCACCTGTTTGAACTAGAAGTACTGTGACAAGTTCTAAGTATGGTCAGGTTGCTTTTCTTTCCTATGTCTCACAACAGCAAAGGGACAATCACACAGACTTTACGCATTGTCTGCTTGCTTGCTTTTTTTCTCAAGTGGAACCAACTAGTGTTTCTCAAGCTCTTGAAGATTCAAGTTGGCTTGAAGCCATGCAAGATGAGATGCAACAATTCAAGAATCAGCAGGTTTGGATACTGGTACCACTACCTGATGGGAAGATTGCAATTGGGACAAAATGGATTTTGAAGAATAAAAGAGATGCAAGGGGTATTGTGGTAAAAAAACAAAGCAATATTAGTGGCTCAGGGGTTCAGGCAAGAGGAAGGCATTGATTATGATGAAGTTTTTGCACCTGTAGCTAGAGTTGAGGCCATTAGAATCTTCTTGGCCTATGCATCTTATATGGGGTTCATGGTATATCAGATGGATGTGAAAGGTGCTTTTCTGTATGGTGAAATTGAAGAAGAAGTATATGTCACTCAACCCAAAGGCTTTGAAGACCCAGATAATCCAAAGCATGTATACAAGGTTGTAAAAGCTCTCTATGGACTACATCAGGCACCAAGAGCATGGTATGCTAGGCTATCTGCATTTCTGCTGAAGCATGGTTACAGAAGAGGTGCCATTGACAAAACACTCTTCCTAAAGAAGAATTCCAGAGACATCATTCTTGTGCAAGTTTATGTGGATGACATTATCTTTGGCTCCACTAAAGAAGCTTAGTGCAGGGAGTTTGAGGAGTTGATGAAGGGAGAGTTTCAGATGAGTGCTATGGGGGAGCTTACCTTCTCTTTGGGTCTACAAGTTAAGCAGAAACCTGATGGTATTTTTATCAGTCAGGATAAATATGTGAGAGACATTTTGAAGAAGTTTGATATGAAAAATGTCAGAACTGCCACTACACCTTATGAAGCTCCAAAACCAAAGAACAATCTTGAACTAGATCCTGCTGTGAATGTTCACTTATACAGATCCATGATTGGTTTATTGATGTATTTTACAGCTTCTAGGCCTGACATTACATTTGCTGTGAGTGCTTGTTCTAGACATCAGGTCACTCCACTTACTTCCCACTTGAATGCAGTCAAAAAGATCTTCAAGTACCTAAAAGGCCAACCCAATTTAGGTCTTTGGTACCCAAAAGAGTATCCTTTTAGGTTGGAAGCATATAGTGATAGTGATTATGCTGGTGCAAATCTGGATAGGAGATCCACAACTGGAGGTTGCCAATTTCTTGGAAGAAGATTGATTTCTTGGCAATGCAAGAAACAAACTATTGTTGCTACCTCATCTACTAAGCAGAGTATGTTGTTGCTGCAAATTATTGTGGTCAGGTACTATGGATACAAAATCAATTGTTGGATTATGGGTTTAATTTCATGAACACCACAATCTTTATTGATAATCAAAGTACCATATGCATAGTTAAAAATCCAGTTTTTCATAATAGAACTAACCATATTGAGATCAGGCACCATTTTATAAGAGATGCATATGAAAAACATTTGATAAAGGTGCTTAAGATTCACACAGATGATAATGTGGCAGATTTATTGACTAAAGCCTTTGATGGACCCAGGTTTCAACACCTAGTTGTCCATATTGGGATGCTTAACCCTTAACTGCAAGGTTTGAGGGGAGGCATAAGCCTCAGGGGAGGCATATGCCTCAGGGAAGGATTGTAGTTGTCAAACTTGTAAATTTTTTAGATTATTGTTTATGTTTTTGTTTGCTAACACTAACCAGCTAATGATCTTTAAGTCTTGTATGTTTTGGTTTGGTTTGTTTGCTACTTTGTGTCTGTTTTGCAGAATGCCTTTATGAGCAGTTACTAATCTTAAGTTGAAGTTCACCAAGTTTGATTAATTGGGAATATGGTCATGTAAGCTTAAAGCTTGTTTCTACTGAAAAGAAGCACAAGTGATACTCATTGGTACAAGTGATCTCATTGTTTATACTAAAGAGAAGTACTGAAGTAAAAATCAAGTGATAATCATTGAGATATAAAAGAAATGTTGTTCATTCATTCAAGAAACAGTTTACAGCTTACAATCAACTTCAAATGAAATAAAAGACCAACCCTATACAAAATCTACCAAACAAATTCTAGCTCCTATCATCTATTATAAAAGCTGGTGGATATGCATGACCAGTACGATGAAGAAGCTGAAGATGAAAATGGAAAGGATGGATTGATGAAAACGATGATGATGCTCAAGAACCTAGTTTTATATCTTTGGTCCCTGGCAACATCACACCACCTTCTACTCCACCTTCCATTTTCCCTTTCCCTTCACCTCTGCCTCCTTGCCCTTTCCCCTGCTTCCATGGTATGAAGCACCAGATCCTGGAGCAAGAAGACCAATCACCACCTCTCTTGTATTTGGGAGTGGTGGATTTCTGGCACGTGGCCTTGGTTGGGGTTGGGGTTGTGAAGGTTGGGGCTTCTCTCCACCTGTTGTTGTCCTCTCTGCTTCCTCTCTCACCAATCTATTGAAGATTGGCTCTAGACGCTCTGTGGAGTCATCAGAACCCCTAGATGAATCACTTGGATCCACTACACTATCATCTTCAGATGAAGGGAGAAAGGGGGACTTCGAAGGTCGAGGTTCATCTTGATAAGGGTATCGAGACAATGGGCGTGAATCATCACTGGATGATGATGATGATGAGGAGGAGGTTAGATCGATGATTGCTGGTTTGGTAGACATGTTTGTTGTTGATGATTGTGGAATTATTGAGAAATTAGGGTTTTGATGTAAATTGGGGGTAATTGATATGTGTTAATTGTGAATTGGGATTATCTTATAGGCGGAGTCAAGGGTTGATGGTAATTAATGCGAGTTGGGTGGCACAGTAAAACTCAAGATATTTACTGAAGATACTTTTACACTTGAGTTGATTCTGCTGATTGACTTCCATCAGCAGATTGACCATCCCTTCTGCTGAAGTGTTAATTTTGAAATTGGTTGGAGTTACTTTACACGTCAGATCTGGTCAACGATTTGTTCCGATATTTTTTACCATAATTGGGTAACTTCTATTTATAACCTACTTCACATAATCTTCGCCCAAAATCAACTGATTCCCTCTTCAATCAATTTAAACACATTTCCATTTGCTTGATTCATAACCTATTCTCACAATTTCTTCTAATGGCGGCACTTCCACTTAAGAAAGATCACAACAAGGTTGCTTTTCTGGAAAAAGCAAAGGGACATGAACTGTATGAACCTATGTTGGATTTCTTGAAGCATTCCAAGATTCATTATGCTCTAACAGATTCTCCAAATGTGATATTTGAATCGTTGGTTACACAATTTTAGGCATCTGCTGCCAAACGAAGTGACACAGAAATTGTAGCAACGATTGATGGAACTGAGTATGTGGTGACTAAGGATTTGATTAGGACACAACTTCGTTTGGATTATGAAGGTGGGGTATATCACACCAACACTGAAGAGATACTTGCTGGGTTAAGAGCTGTTGGATACCAAATTACTAACACAGATATGTGGCACAAGAATAAGTTTTGCCCCATGTGGAGGTTTTTTGTGCATACATTACTTCATTGCATAAGCAACAAGTCAGGAGGATGGGATCAATTCTCTACCCAATTGGGTTGTGGTATTGTATGTCTTTCAAAGGGTTTAACTTATAATTTCTCTAAGTTTATTTTTGATAATATGGTTGAAAATATTCAAAAGAAAAAGCGTAAGTTTCTAATGTACCCTAGGTTTTTGCAAATAATATTAGACATAACAACCCAAGACAGAATCTTTTGTCCCATAGGAGCTCTTAGTGCTAAATTGTTTGATTCTATGAAAACTCATTATGTTGGGGCACATCACCCTTTGCTAGAAGCTATGTTGCCACATGGCAATGATGCTGCTGATGAGGGTAATGCTGCTAGTGCTACACCCTCTCCTAATGTTGCTGCTGATGATAATCCATCAGTTGCCATTGATGAGGGACTCTCCATAACTATTGAAGCATCAAATGTTTCTCCTGACCAACCTCCACCTACACCTTTACCTTTGTCACCTAGTCCTAGTCCATCACCTACTCCTGTGGCTCCTGATGAGCTTGAACCTGATTTTACTAGACTGACCACACCTAGTCCAGTTAGAGAGCAAATTGATGAAAGCTCTCCTATTTTTGAGCATGTACATGTTTCTCCTGAAAGGCCCAATGAAGCTCCCATTACCACTGAGCAATCTGCTGGTGGAGCTGAGGACCCTATTACACTTACCTCTGTATATGCTTTGCTGAACATGTATGTGAAAGAGGTTGATGATCTCAGAAAGGAGCTTGCAGATACCAAATCCTCACTTGGTGGTGAGATTGTGGTGTTGAATAAGAAGGTTCAGGAGTTAGAAGCACAACTTGGGCAGAACAGCAAAAGGAAGTTTGTGGTTACCTCTGATGAAGAGCAGGAGGATATACATTTGGATTCTCTTGAATTCTTGGCTGAAGTTGCTCAACAGACTCATGATTCTTCTCCCATTGCTGCTGAATCCTCAAAACAAAAGCAACCTATTCAGTTTAAAAGAAGAAGGAGAAGGCAGTCTTTGAGAAAGGATTCCACTGAATCTTCTAAGGTGCCAAGTGTTGCTAATGTTAAAATTGCTGGTGATCATCTTATGACTGATGTACAAATGGTTGATGTTGCTTCTGAACAAGGTCATGTATCATCTGTGCAAGAACAACCATGTCATATGCCTTCAGCAGATCCTCATGTAATATTTGTTGCTGGGAGAACTTTTGTTCTGGATCCTGATGCTGTTGTCTCTCCTACACCTGTTGAAGATCCTTCTCAACATGTTACTCCTGATGCTTCAATTTTTGTTCCTTCTAAGAATATTGACCCAGTTCCAATTGTTGATATTTCTCATGATGATTCTTCTAATGAGCCTGCTACCAATGTTCCTGCTATGGATATTTCTGACAAAGGGAAAGGAGTTATGGTTGATGAAGATCTTGGTCCAAATCTTGTAACTGAAAAGGAAAGGCTAGAGCATGCCAGAATGCTAACAGAGTATAAAGATTTGATGAAGAGTCAAGCATTGGCACAAAAGCTTGCAGATCAGTTTTATACAAATTTGCCTCCTGAAAGACAAAGAGAATTGGATGAACAATCCATTCATTTTACTGATGAGCAATGGGATTCTTACACTCTTCAAGCTGCTTAAAATCCTACTCTTGCTCAAAGCATTTTAGGAGCTGCTTTTGATAGTGAAAACTTTGCTACACAAATGATGGCTATTGGATAACAAAAGAAGAAAGCTGCAGCTGCAAAGAGAAAAGCTATTGCTGCACAAAAGGCTAAAGCTAAGAGGGAGAAACCACAGACTGCAGCACAAAAGAAAACTTATATGAGAAATGTGGTGTATAATCAGAGTACTGCTCTCTATCAATCTGGTTTGACAAGGAAGCAAGTCTGAGCTTTATCTGAATCTGACTTGACCAGTATGTATAATAAGATTATGAAGCATATTACACCAGCTTCTCAATTGAAAAGGATTGATGGTGGTATGAATGCTCCAAAAGCCAAAAGACCCAAGACTGTTGAGATTGTGACTTCTTTTGCTGATAATAGAGCACAGCTGAGCACTCATGCTGTTTTTGCTGAGGAACCTACTGACGGTGTACATTCTACTAAGAGAGTACAATCTGCTGATACATCTATGGATCCAAAGGGAACTACTAGCACTATTGAGCCTGATACTATTCCTTTTTCTGCATCTGCTAAACAAGAAGGAGCACATCTTTCTAAGTATAATGCAGACATGGTTCAGAGAGCTGAACAAGAAGCTGCTAGAGCTAAACAGGCCAGAGAAGAACTTGATAAATTGTATGAAGTGGGTGGTTTTGTCCCAATTCCCTTTGTTTCTACCTCGTCTATTCCTACTGAAAATGCCTCTGGTGCATCTGAGAAGGTACCTTTTTCTTTTTCTATGGGCATTTATGTACCTGGTAGGAGGGGGAAAAGGATGTCCAAAAGGAGACACATTGCCATCAGGAGATCTGTGAGATTAGCTGGGACACAGGCCTCTGGAGTTCATAAATCTCACAAGGGTGGTTCTTCTAAGCATTTGGACCTCAAGGCTGCTGATACAACATTTATCAAAGTGGGTTTTTCTACAACTTTTCCTGAGGGTTCTTATAGTGTGTTGACAAAATGGACATTGACTGATGGACAACTTAACACCATTTATAGGATAGATAACTCATCTATGAAGTTTACTTTCTTGAAAGACATACTTCATTTGGTGGATAAGCAAGATTTGATTACTCTTCATGGTCTTGTCACACAGTATTATGCCACTCATACACCACAGGGTTCTGGTTTGTACTTATTGGGAGATCTTCAAGTTCTTTTTTATTCTCAGTCTCTAAATGGTAAAGGGTATTCAATTTGGAAGAATACACATAAGTGGAAGGTTGATACTTGGAGATTTTACCCTATCCCAAATGTGCATGTTGTGGAGACAAAGTGTGGAATTTGTGTATGTATGTTTTCTGATCAGCATTATTCTTTGTCCTTTAAACTGATGAAACGTATGCTTAGAAGGAAATTGGAAGTTCCTCCTGATCCAGTGGCGAATGATATGACCCATGCTGAACAATTGATTGGGTTGATCAAGTCCAAGCTTCTGCAACACAAAGCTTCTACTTGATTCTGGTATCTTGTATCATTTCTTTCTTTGTTTATTTGTAATATTATCTTGTATCATTTCTTTCTTTGTTTAATTCTTAATAAAAAAAATCTTTGTATATTTAGGTTTGTTGTATATAACTCTATTGATGGTTATCAACTCACCAGATGTGACTTGTGTCCATCAAAGAGTTGGCTAGTCCAAAGGGTACAGCTTTGGTAAAGACACATCAAATCTGTTGATAGCTGTAATGGTTTGCTAAAAACTATAGGGTATGCAACTCACCCATGCTTAATTGCTGAGGGTTGTATGGTTATCAATTCACCATGGCTTATTCTTTTTTGGAATCCAAAGAATTGGCTAGCCCACAAGTATATGGCTTGTGGTAAAAGGCAGTGGAATACCATATTTGGTAATCAATTCACCAAAGGTGATTCTTTCCACCTAAGAATTGACTAGTCCTGAGCAAACGGCTACAGGTAAAGACATTTCAAATCCGTTTATAGCTGCTGATTTGCTAAAAATCAGATGGTTATCAGTGTACCAAAGTTTTCGAACTTAAACATTTGGCTACTCCAGTAGTAATGGCTATTGGTAAAGAGACATCAAATCCATTATTTTCAATGATTCACCTCTTACAGGATTTAACACATCTGGATGTGATGAGAATAGTATGAAACTAATATGTTTTGATGTACACTTTGTCATTTGTTGTTGCAAGGATCTGAAGTTTCACAGTTTTGCCATCATATAGATGTGGTTGATTTACTTCTTTGTTGCTGATGTTCGAATTCAATCCTCTGGTTCTTAAGTGTTAAAGATCTATCAAGAATCTTGAACTTAACCATGTCAAATTCAAGATTAGAGGAGGATTGTTGGGAATTCTACTGAATAAGAATTCTGCTGAATAATACTGTTGACGGATTCTGCTGAAGTGCTGGATTCTGCTGAAGAAGTGATTCTGCGGAAGTAGTAAAACCGTGTAGCTTGTTTATGCGGATATAGATATTCCGCGTATTTTATAGTTAGTTAGGATATGCATGAGTTTTATTAGGAAGTGATAATGCATATCTCTTTTAGTTTTAAGAATATACGTTTCTTGTGAAACGGTTTAGGGTTCCTTGTCTATAAAAGGAACACATTAGTATGTATGATGGATGAGTTTTGAAAAACAAGTTTTAGTTTTATTCAAAGATCCATAGAGGATCAAAGTATTCTTAGTAATCTGTGTTCTTACTTGTGTTTGATTTCCACTTTAGAATACAAGTAATAGAGACTTTCTATTAGTGTGTTTGTGATTACATAAACATTACTAATGATCCAAGAGCGCTCAAAGATCTATCAAGGTCTTAGGTTCAATACTTGAATTAGGCTAGACGGATCCCTCATTGGAGGGAACTGTGGGATCCGTATGACAGGTTCATGTCAACTCTAGCTAAAACAATCATTTCAAGCTCATCTTGCTAACTTGAACACTCCATCTCATCTTAATTAAGTTCCTAGATCAGTACAACTTTGAAGTTGACTCTTGTGCATGCTAATCATCACATTCCAAGGAATTTTAGTGGCTTAAGTCTTGAATGCACTTGCCAAATCCCTTGCTTTATAAACCACATTGTTAGCACTCCTAAAGTCACCATCTTCATCTTCATTTTCAGCACTTAAAAACCTTTACAAACCTCTTTGAATCATCTCATCATGAGGAAAGCTCCGAGTGGTAACTCATCCACCAAAGGACCACCCAAGAAAATTGCTCGTGTTGTACATGAAATTTCTTCAACCGAATCATCTCCGGTTAAATCCACAAATGCTAGGATTTCTCCTCCACCAACTCAACCAATCAAACCAATCCCTAAAAAGAATAGTTCCCACAAAACTACCAATGCCAAACACCACCATACCTCCTAAACCAAACAATCATACTTCCACTAAACCATCACCATTGGTGCCTAGAGCCCTATCATTCACCACTCCACTTTCATCACCACACCTCTATAATCTAGAGGACTTGCCTCCTAGGCCATATCATCCTCCACCACCGGCAACATTCTCCTCATTAGGAGGAATAATGGAACAAAATCAAGGTGTTGAGTCAACATTAGCTCCGGCTTCCTTCTCTCCGTTACCATCAAATAATCCCATTTGGATTATGAGAAATCATCAAAGTCAACCACCCGACCACATGGAAGTTGACACCTCTCTACCACCACCATCATTCTTGGTCGAGCCATCTTCGAATGCGCCTCCTCTAACCCCTCCCTCGTTTGAGGCTCCTCAAACCGCTTCACTTGATCCTTCACATCAAGCAATTTCCTTTCTACCATCATCACTACCTAGCCATGACAAAGATTGTTATCATTGTCAACATGTTGAAAGTTTGATACATGAAGTACGGGAAGATCAATGTTTCATGTTTTATCACCTCCTCGAACTTTTTGACGAGATTAAACCTAAACAAACTTGAGCTAGAGGATTCTAGTGGTGTCCTAGTATCAAGCGTGACTTAGATAGTCTAGTAACTCAAAGTCATGTATCTTTTATTTTCTTAGTTTTTAGAGTCATGTGTATCATATCTCTAGTTTTATTAAATGAAATTACATGATATTTGCTATATTTCTGAGTATATGATTATTGGTCTAATACATATCTCATTTTGATGCCAACATACCTTTTGGTACATCACACTTTCTGTATTTTAGTTACAGATAGACGGATCCCTACGTTTTGCCTAGATGGATCCCTCCAAAGAGGGAACCGTGGGATCCGTGCAACAGAAGATTAGTTTTTCTACTAACTCGAGTTTTATTTGCAGGAAATTATGCATTATATACTTGTCTTCTAACCTTTGTTTTGTAGATTTTAATTTACACGTGAAGACTTTGACACCCTAAGCTAGCGGAGCTTTGTGTCAAAGCATTACATTGCAAGATCACTTACAATATTAGGATTACATTTCATGACATCCCTTTGCAAAGTTGCAATCATCAAGGGGGAGCATATTCGTCACTTAGACGAAATATTTTGCAAACATAGTTGCAATGCATTAGCTTAGTAGTTTTTATTTACTTGAAACCCTCACAAAGGGATGGACTCGTCAAGGGAGAGTTAAGACGAGAACTCTTCCCATCACTTGCTCTCTATTTTTATTCACATGTTTTTCTTAAAACAATGTGTTAGTCCCATTCCTAAGCTCTTTTTTGTTTCGACAAAAAGGGGGAGAAGAAAGTAAAAACTACAAATTCAAACTTTTACGAATTTTAGTTTTTCCTTAAAATAATTTTATGTTTTGTCATCAACAAAAAAGGGGAGATTGTTAATATAAATGATGACGTATAGTCGGCATTCAGGTCATGAACCCAACCAATGAACGCTACTAGCAATCAAACCCAGTGCGAACGGGGCTTACCCGGTAACGGTTTGGGCTCACGAAGGCCCAAACCCGAAGTTATTTATGGTTTTAGATATCGGATATATCTTATTTATGAGATATGCATTAATTGACCAACTTAGGCGGGATATGCCGAAGGTTGGGGAACACGAAACCAACAAGGATTTCGTGTGTATATAAAGGGCATCTGGGCCCTCATTAAAGGTACGATCTTAAAACCCAACTCTCTACTAAACCCTAAAAACCGATTACTTACTCTCACGCCGGAGGATAATCGTGGGAGACAATCCCACGATAAGCCTAACTGTGTTTTCTGTTTTCTTAGTGCGCAGGTCTCAAGCATTAAGGTCTAATTGATACGGGAACCGGAGTCCAAACAAGGAACGCCCAAATTTTGTATCAACAAGTGGCGCCATCCGTGGGACCAATCACTAAGAACTAGAATGACAAAGCAAGGAAACCTAAGCCAGCGATCCCATAGTGACCTACAAGGGAAGAAGCAGCAAAGTGGATCAGCCTCTAAGCAGGCCCCTGGAACAACCAGTGCAACCAGAAACCAAGGGCCAGGCCCAGATCTGGTCTTCACGATAGTGGAACCACGCACGGGGACAACCCATGCCACTACAACAACCACCAGCGCCGAAGATCCACTGCGCACCCTTTTCACCACTCCCCTCCAATCGGTGCCAGAAACGGGCCTCACAAACCCGCCAGACGCACCTGACCGAAACAGGGGTCTAGTGGTGGAAACAAACACCCTCGCTCTAGAAGGAGTCACACCTGAATTAGCGCCAAGTGACTTCGTCTCTCAAAACTACGAAACCTTGGCTGCCCTCATGCAAGAGGAAGCGAAAAAAAGGTCGAGTCGGAGCCTGCAAGCCCGACTCAACTTTGACACAGAGTATGAGACATACCCATCACGTCATCAGAGGGAGAGGCGCGGGAAGGATAGCCGCCGGCCCCCAGTGTTTACCAGGATCGGGAGGAGAGTTGAGAATGATGAAGCAGCTGACCTGCAGTATCTGGAAGAACACGAAGAGGACGGACGGCGTACCAATGTCCACACTAGGCTTGGTAGTCGCAGGGTCCATGACAGACTTGGACGACGGCACTCCCCAAGTGAAAGCCCTTCAAGCTCGGATTCTGAGGACAGTCGGCGCAAGCGCCGAAAGAGGGGAAGCTTGTCCTCTGGTGACTCCTCGGATAACGAGGACAGAGAAACAGGACACTGGAAGTCCAAGGGAAAATATCGCGACCAGGAGGAGGAAGATATGGCTCTCCCCTGGCGCCGCCAAAAGGTGGATGCGTTCACTCGGCGCATCAACGATTTTTTCAGAAGATAAGAAAAGGTGCATGCCCGCCAATGTGAAAACCTATGATGGAACAGGCGATCCGGACGATCACCTAAAAATTTTCGAATCAGCTGCTACCATCGAGAATTGGCCACAACCTGTGTGGTGCCACATGTTCAATTCCACATTAGTGGGAAACGCGTGAACCTGGTTCAGTAAGCTCCCACGCAGAAGCATTGGTGGATTTGAAGAATTGCGGAAGGCGTTTCGCCTGAACTTTACTCAAAGGAAGAAGTGCGCCAAAAACCCTGTCAAACTTGCCAGGGTAAAACAGCGCCAGGGGAAATCTACAAGCGCTTATGTGGAGCGCTACAAAGATGAGTGCATACATGTCAAGGCATGCCCCGAAATACTAAAGATCTCAGGGTTCATGAACGGGATCAATAACCCATAACTCATCAAAAGGTTGAACGACAAGGTCCCCCAAACCTTTGATGAACTTATGAAATGCACAAGGTCCTTTATCCAAGGAGAAGCCGCAGCGGCGGACAGCAAGAAAGGATACTCAAACTATAGGTCACAAGAACAGCCTAGGAGACAACCCATTGACCAGAGTAGCAACCGCAACAAGAACTACCGCGGCCAGGGGAGCGGACGAGATAATGACAAATATACCCCCCTAACCAAGACTCCAAAGGAGATATTCGCGACGAAAGGCGCGAACTTCCCGAGGCCCCCACCAATGCGCACCCCAGAAGAGCGGCACGTGGGGAACGGATATTGCGACTATCATGAACAGAAGGGCCACACCACCAATGAGTGTGTCCAATTGCGCCAACTAATTGATAAGCTAGTAAAAGAAGGCAGATTGGACCATTTAGTTAAGAACATCAAGGAGGGGAAAGATAAGCAAAAGATTGGGAACAAGAAAGAAGCACCCAAAGATAAGGCTGATACCATCTACATGATACAATCATGGCAGCGAATGACTAGGCAGAAGATCAGCCAAAAGTTTTCCCATGGAAGCGAAATCTCTTTCCCCACCTTGGCTGCGGACAACGCAGTGGTAGAACCGCTCACCATTGAAATTAATGCAGGGGGTCACGATATCCACTGCATGTATGGTGATGGAGGAGCATCCGCATATATAATGTATGAACATTGTTTCAAGCGACTGCGACCTGAGATACGAAGTCAGTTAAGCCCGGTCATGACGTCGTTGACTGGTTTTATAGGAGAAAAGATATGGCCCATGGGGCAAATACGCCTACTAGTCAATGTTGGTAATAAGGATCCACGACAGCCTGGATGAATTTTATGGTGATCAAATCCCCTTCGCCATACAATGGCATTATTGGAAGACCAGGGATATCAGCCATATGTGCAATACCATCTACAGCACATGGGATGCTCAAGTTCCCAGTGGAGGGAGGCATTGTTACTCTCTACAATACCACCGTACCACCTGGAGAATGTAACATGATTACATGTGAGATAGCACATATATCAGACCAGCGCGCAACTAAAGTATCAAACCTGAGGGTCGCAATTCATCCTGATTACCCAGAGCAAGAAGTATCGATCGGGGGATCGCTGTCTGATAACGGCAGGGAAGCCGTATGCGCACTCTTACAAAAGAATCTGGATATCTTTGCATGGGAACCAAAGCACATGACCGGTGTACCACGCTCGATTACAGAACACAAGTTGAGAATCCGACAAGGATACTCCCCATTACGACAGAAGAAGCGCGGCCAGGCTTTAGAGCTCGCACAAGCAATTCTGGCAGAAGTACACAAACTTGTAGATGCAGGTATCATGCGAGAAGTCTATTACCATGACTGGCTTTCCAACCCAGTGATGGTCAAAAAGAGCGACGGTAGTTGGCGGATGTGCGTGGACTTCACGGATCTCAACAAAGAATGTTCACAAGACTGCTACCCACTACCAGAGATAGACTGGAAGGTAGAATCTTTGTGTGGATACCCACTTAAATGCTTCTTGGACGCATAGAAAGGATACCACCAAATCCAGATGGCCAAAGAAGATGAGGAAAAAATGGCCTTCCATACAAGCCAAGGCGTCTATTGTTATACTAAAATGCCCTTTGGCTTGAAGAACGCATGCGCCACCTACCAGAGATTGGTGGATAACGCATTTGAAAAACAGGTGGGTCGTAACCTAGAGGTTTATGTTGACGACCTTGTCATAAAAATCCATACGGAGGACGAATTGGTGCGCGACATTGAGGAAACATTTAAGACACTACAAAAGATCAACATGAAGCTAAATCCTAAGAAATGCACTTTTGGCGCTACAGAAGGCATGTTCCTCGGATATTTGATAGAGCCCGATGGCATTAAACCGTGTCCAGAAAAAACGAAGGCTGTCATCCAACTTCCTTCACCACGCACGTTGAAAGAAGTCCAGTCCCTAAATGGAAAATTGGCCAGTCTGAATAGATTCTTATCCAAATCAGCAGATAAGTCACTCCCTCTCTTCAAAACGCTCAAGAAGTGTACAAAAAAGGGAGACTTTCGCTAGACTACGGAGGCAGAATAAGCTTTCATACAACTTAAACAACACATAGCAGCGCTCCCCACGCTGGTCGCACCCCGCCCAGGGGAAGAATTAATTATGTACTTATCTGCGACTCATAAAGTAGTTAGCGCGGTGCTACTGACAGACAGGAATTCAGTACAAACACCGGTATATTTTGTAAGCAAAGCACTCAAGAAAACGGAGATTAACTACAGCGCAATGAAGAAGTTGGTCCTGGAATTAGTATTCACCGCCAAACGGCTGTGCAGGTACTTCCAGTCGCACCCAATAGCGGTGATCACAGACCAACCTATCAAGCAAATCATCTCCAAACCCGACGCATCGGGACGACTACAGAAGTGGAGCGTGTTGCTAGGTGAGCATAACATCTCCTACAGACCACGCACTGCAGTTAAGGGGCAGATACTAGCAGACTTCATCATCGAAAAACCGGACACTGATGATGCACCTTCAGAGAGCAAGGTGGAACTACAAGAACCATGGATCCTATTCACGGATGGATCTTCATGCGTGGATGGGTCAGGCACAGGCCTTATCCTCACGAATCTAGAAGGAATGGAATTCACTTACGCACTGCGTTTTGAATTCACAGCCACAAACAACGAGGCCGAGTATGAAGCCCTGATTGTTGGATTACGCATTGCAGGTAGAATGGGCATACGCAACCTAGAAGCAAATGTGGATTCCCGGCTAGTAGCCAACCATGTGTTGGGCGAGTATGTGGCTAAAGAGGAAAACATGATTCAATATCTCGAAAAAACCAAGTCACTAATCCAGGGTTTTGACAGGTTTACCATCAAACAAGTTCCTAGAGGGGGAAACAGAAAGGCGGATGCACTGAGCAAGATTGCATCCACAAGCTTTGCGCACCTGTCAAAACAAGTATTGGTGGAAACGCTGAAGAGCAAGTCCATCTCAGAGATGGAAATATCCACGGTGATAGAGGAGCAAGGTCCTACATGGATGACTCCAATAGTCGAGTTTATAAGCAAGGGCGTATTGCCCCAGGAGCAGAAGGACGCCCGACGAGTACGGTGCACATCACAGAGGTTTGAACTTCGGGACGGTATACTATATCGGCGTTCATTTCTACAACCATGGCTTCGATGTGTCGGACCCCTTCAAGCAGATTACGTACTCCGAGAGATCCACGCTGGCTCATGTAGTATGCACTCAGGACCACGGTCCGTTGTGGCGCACGCTTTACGGTCAGGATACTACTGGCCTACGATGCACCGTGACGCGCGAGACTTGATAAGAAAGTGTGGCGACTGCCAAGTTCACAGACCCATTCCACGCCAACCACAACAGGAGCTAACACCTATTATGTCGCCATGGCCATTATATAAATGGGGTATCGACATTGTCGGCCCCTTCCCTGTTGCAGCAGGGGGATTGAAATTCCTTATAGTGGCTATAGACTATTTCACTAAGTGGATTGAAGCAAAGGCGGTCGCGACAATCACAGGAAATCAGGTAAAACGATTTGTTTGGGAGAATATCGTATGCCGTTTTGGATTACCTGGGGAAATCATCTCGGACAACGGAAAACAATTCTGTGACAACCCTTTCAAGGAATGGTGCGAAAAACTAAATATTGCACAGCACTTCGCGTCGGTTAAACACCCACAAACCAATGGTTTAGTCGAGCGTGCAAATAGAAGTCTGGGTGAAGGAATTAAAGCACGCTTAGACAAACACAAAGGGAGGTGGGTGGAGGAGTTATCGCATGTCTTGTGGGCGCACCGCACGACAATCAAAATTAGCACGGGAGACGCTCCCTTTTCTCTTGTCTATGGGACAGAAGCCGTCATACCAGCCGAAATTGGGATGCCAACTATTCGTACTACCGAAGTTAATGTTACAACCAATGACGATGAACGGCGTATTGACTTGGACCTGTTGGAAGAAAGGCGCGAGCGCGCAGCTATATGTGAGGCGAGAGCTAAGTAAAAAATGAAGGGATACTACGATGCTAAAGTTCGAAGCATCTCATTCAGACCTGGCGATTTCGTATATCGCGCCAATGATGCGAGCCATGCAGAAGATACAGGAAAACTTGGACCGAAGTGGGAAGGACCTTATGAGGTCATTGAAGCACTAGGAAAGGGCGCATACAAGCTGCGTGACATGGATGGTCGTGAGCTACCACGCACATGGAACATTTGCAATCTCAAACGGTGTTATCTCTAGGAATGGCTACGACCCAGCGCACGGACACCCCCGCACTTTAGTAAAGTGCTCAATAAATATCTGTGTATTTACATTCTTTTTTACTTAGGCAAATGTCTTGTTTTTACAAAAACTTGCAAGTATTAATAAAACGTCGCGGTTTCTAGCTAACTCCGCGACACATTTCAATTTGTTATTTACATATTATTTATCTCTCAACATTGTTGTTATATTATCTTTTGCCTACATGGCGTGCATGCACTTATTAAACCCACGATGGTAAAAGGATGAGTAAACCTACTAAATAACTCGTTGAGTAAGAGGGTTGCAAACCCATGAACATCGGATCATGCATCCTTTGTTAAACACCTTGTTTTCAAGACGTTGGAATAAGTTTGATGCGCATTCCACGATGAATGCGCAACAATGCATACTGTGCGCGTTTAACAAACTAGGAATCAAGACTCTTGACTCCTTGATATGATATTTACAATACGCTGCATATCACACCATACACGATTATGATACAAGTACTTAGAAATTATGTTTCAAGTATGTTAGATCATGACTTTCATACATGATTATGGACTTCATATATTATTCGCGCTTATACAACCGTTTGATTCTTAGACAACAAGAACGTTTTTCATGCAAAGACGGATAACTAAGTACAAAAATTATAAGTCGCAACCACATTCAGATCAACACACTTCCAACAAAAGGAAAATTTTATTATGAACCACGAGTTCTTACAAAAGGATATTTACAAAGAAGCTAAAGCCTATATACTATTACTACGCCTAAGATGTGAGCTCTCGACACGGTTTGCAGTGACCCTAGCTTCTTTCAGCTTCTTCAGTAAATCAGAATCCTGGCACGATACCGTTGCCACACTAACAGGTACCCCGTCGGATCTCGGGAGATGCGCTGCGCCAAGACCACACAGAATGGAAAAACGTTTATTTATATTTAACGATCTTCTAATATTTTGTTGATAACAAACGTAAAATCATTTTAACGAAACAAATAAAATATGTAATTGTTTTGAGCCAATAGTTTTCTAACACACTTATGTTTTCACATAAAACACTAAAACAAGTATAAGTGCTTTTATGATTTAGTAATACATATGTATAACAACTAGTGTTTACATATTGGGTGAATATATACATAACTAGTATGTATTATAATGGGTAATACAATTGGTGTAAAAACTTAAGTATTTGACCCAGTGACCAAATACATTGAATGTAGTTGAGTACAACCCAAAGTCCATGACCCATACCCATGGAGCTTGACCCATAACCCATTGTATGACATCATGCATAAGTCATATATGGATCATATCCATGGCCCATAGTTTTAATCCATGACCCATGGTTTTAAACCTTGAATCATAGACTAGATGCATTGCATCTTGTAGATACATTATATCTACCTGAATACCCATGATCCATAACCCATGACCCATGACCTAAAACCCATGGGCAAAAGGGAGCGTCCCACGGATCCCCAGTAATACACTAGACGGATCCCTCAAGTGAGGGATCCATGGAACAGTAGCCATTTTCTTTCTATAAATAGTGAGCCATTTCTTCATTGTTTCTCACCCCTCTCTCACACATTTTTCTCTTTGAGTTATAAACTCTCTAACCTCAGATCCAAGTGATCTATGTATGTAGTTTTGTTTTTGTGTGATTCTCTAGGTTCCTCTTAAAGGCGAGATCACCATCTTTTGAAGACGAGCAAGCTCAAGTCCATGAGTTTCCATGCTTCGTTATCATCAAGACTACTGAGGTTCTCTTATTGATAGTTCTCTTCTTTCTTATAAGAAGTGTAGTGTTGAAGACATTAGTGAAAGATGTCTAAAAGAGTCAAGACGAAGACATTAGTGAAGGGTGTCGATCGTCTGTATTGAAAGCACTAGTGAAGGGTGCTTAGAAGTCAAGGCCAAAGGCATTAGTGAAAGGTGCCTTGAAGATCGAGTCAAAGGCATTAGTGAAAGGTTCCTTGAAAATCGAGTCAAAGGCATTAGTGAAAAGTGCCTTCAAGATCGAGTCAAAGGCATTAGTGAAAGGTGCCTAAGGTGTACATTCGATATGGTGTGATTCGATGTACAAGATAGATTAGTATTGGGTCAAAGGATATTGATATCCTTGTTGATGTTGTGAAAAGGAGTAGATCTCCTTTGGGGTTAGGTATTTTGTAGTGTTTGGGTAGTAGTTCTTCCATTGTAATGGAACTCGGTATCTAGCCTAGTACCGGATAAAGGGTAGGCGACGTTGTGATAGGTTTGGTTCTACCTCGTGGAAGAACCCGGTATCTAGCCTTGTACCGGATAAAGAGTAGGCAACGTTGTGAAGGTTTCTCTGCCATAAGGAGTTGGTGTTTTGTAGTGTTTATGAACTCTCGAGTAGGTGACTCAGGGAGTGGAGTAGGGCAAGGAAGGTGTCCTTGTAGCCGAACCACTATAAATACTCGCGTTGTGGTTTTGTGCTTCTTACTCCTTATCTTTTCATTATATACTTATATATGCTTGTCTATCAACATCCAACACACATGTTTAATAGATTGACATAAGTCGATCTAAATAGTTTAAAACCAAGTTTTAATCGGTAAAACTATTCAACCCCCTTCTAGTTTTCCACAAATATATCTAATGTTTCATCCTTAGTATGCAACAGATAGACATAACAGAACCTATAAGCATCATCAATGAATGTCACAAAGTACTTCTTATTCCTCAAAGAGGGAGTGGCATGCAAATCACACAGGTCACTGTGTATCAGCTCCAAGAGCTTATTTTCAGGATTAACACCTTGAAAAGGTTTCTTAGTTATTTTGGTCAACATGCAAGTTTTACACTTTTCAATGTCCATGTCAAATGCTGGGATTAACTCATCCTCAGACATATCTTGCATCCTTTTATAGTGTACATGGCCAAGTCTAGCATGCCAGAGGGTAGAGTAAGTAAGTTCAGAGGTGGTCATAATGCTGAATTATCACAATCATTAATAATGTTCAACCTAAACATTTGATTACACAAATATCCAAAACCAATAAATACACCACTTTTAGACAAAACAAATTTATCAGATTCAATAACTTGTTTAAAACCATGATTATTCAAAACACTAGTTGAAAATGGTCCATAAAATGAGATGTCAATGAGTGATTGGCTTAATCAGAGAGGGTAAAGAGAAACTATAGTAAAATACACTAATCACTTTCTGACACCTCATTTTATGAACCATTTTGTGATCGTTTATTTTTTTTAATGTAGCATTCCTCTTCATACAATCAGCACTTTACACAAAGTTAGCATCACCTAGTCAAGCCATTGATGACATGCATGTAACTTTTTGAAAACTGATCGTTGATAACATACCATTGGTGTGCCTGTTGATCCAAGTATATCATCATCAAATCTATTTTACTGTTAGAAATATTGTTAGAGTATGTTGTAACATGATTTGGCATGATTTGCATACACACTTATACTAACTAGTGCAATACCCGTGCGTTGCTCGGATATACGTTTCAATAAATAACTAATTTATGTATTAAGTTCAATTTATAATAATACAAACATTCAATATCAAATAAAAAATCTAGTGTATTTATCATAAGTAACAACAAATTTTAGATACCAATTTATTAGCAAGTTGAGCAAGTTATGTAAAAGTGTCAAGTGTCTTTTTGGCTTATATAGGATGAATGAAGCATATAACATTTCACAATGTGAAAGCTTGATATTTTCATTATTTAACGTTGTAACTTACAATTTATTAGATAATATTTATAATAGGTGCATTGTTAAAATACTTATCGGAGTAAATCCCTAAACCTTTTATGAGGCTTTAGGCATATGAAAATCACTTTAGTGACTATGAACTCGTTGATTAAAATAGGACATGTTTAATGAATTTGACCCGTTAAAAAATACTACAAGAATTTACTCACATCACATGCACTTGCAAAGGCCTATAACAATGAAGCAAAGGATAATTTGGTGTGAATGATCGGGACATAAATATTTTCTCGTACGTGCAAGGAAATGAAAAAATAAAATTTAAGAACTAACAATGCATATGTTCATGTATGCAATTGGAGGAATTATAAATTCCTAGGTTGAGTTTGTGATACATAGGTTGTTTAAGTTCCCGTCTTATATATAACTTTTTGAATGTTTATACCGTGTGATTTTAACAACCCTTGCATGACCCATTCTCATCCGCGCTGAAATAAATGTTACCGAACTCAACCAAGAAAGTCACTAAACTTTGTCTGTCATTACCGAAGACATCATCTTAATATTGTACCGAATACCGATACATATATGATATGAAGCAATTTGTACCCCCTGCTTCTTAATCGTCGACAACGTAACCGAATGGACATAACACGTCATCAGAAAAAATTATCTATATCAAGTGATGTTATTTTAAAGCCTTATCAAACAAAACTATAAAAATGAGTATTACGAATTAACATAAGCAATTTACACACATCACAAAAGAGATCTAACTTTATATGAGGTACTTGGAATAAGTGAATTATGAATATAATATAATGATCAAATTTGAAACTGCAGAATACATGATATCATATAGATGCCAAGGAATAAGGGTCTTAGTTGTTGACTATGTGCTGCTACCTACTACTTTTTTTAGTCACGTTTCTTTATCTGTAACTTTTTTTTTTTTTTTTTTGACAGGTAACTTTCCAACTTAGGTTTTACCACCCCTCAAATCAAGGGGCCCTAACCACCACATCGACCAGACTATGTTGTCTTAACCGGGTCCACGCTGGCACAATGTATGGCTCTCGGTGTCGCGAGGAAACCATACCGCCTCCACACAAGTTTCCTTGCTGGAGTAACGTCCGGATGAAAACCCCGACCTTGCTCAGATTCGAACCCCCAACGGCTTAGTCTAAGGGGCTCAAATCCTCATTGCAAATATCAACAGAGCATGTGGACCACAAGTGAGGACTTCCCGGTAGGTCACCCACCCGGTACTACTCTCACTTGTGGCTCGCTTAACAACCTAAGCTTTGACCACTAGGTCACATGCCTATTGATCTTTATCTGTAACTAACTCAACGTTTTAAAAGGAGCAATTATGACGGCTAAGATTGAAAGTAAACTTGATCGAATGGCTATAAAAAACTTAAAACCAAATGACCGTCGGCAATAGAATATGAATATTAATATTAATAATCATTGTTAATGTTGTAACTTTTTTTTTTTTTTCCTCTTCCCTAAAAGGCATCTGTGTTGTACTATTCTATATATTTGATTGGTTACGGTTGCCATTCACTCTGCTAAAAGTTTGAAAGGCTAATTCCAATTCTCGTAAGTTGTAACCATATGAATGTGCTTTACATATGAGAATTGATACGTACATCACATTTTTTGATTCATGTACCACAATTTATGCATTATAGTTTGTACTGTATAATATTGTAATGCATAAATTATGATGCATGCATCAAAAAATTTGGTGTGAGTATCACCCCCTTTACATATGTCATGATAATAGATTATATTCATAATATTGGACTTTTGTAATGGGTTGACGGTGTCAGGTTGTTGAATGCATACTTTATTGAGGTCACAACTCACAATTCACAAGTGATTGTTGACATGTGAAAGTATATATTTTAGAATTAGTTTAGAAGTAAGTGGCTTACAAAACACTCGATGCGAATAGTCAAGTATCAAGTGGGCAAGTAGGAAACTGTTAGAAATGCATTCACAACGGCGCCTTTCATTTTTAATGTATGCGTGTTGGTATATATGCACTACACATTCATGTCTCAAGCAGTTTTTATTTTCGAAAAGCAGGGCAGTTTTGCATTTTATTAGTTTATTGATAATATGATGTATTTTTATATTTTCATACTGTTTTTTATTTTTATTTTTTCGTATTTAAATTTATACTTTTATTTGAATGAATGAAAAATTAGTTTATTTGAAAATAAGAAATTAAATAAAATTGTGGGTCTCAAAAAGTGAAAATGACTCAAGCCATGAGCGAGGGCTATTTTGGTGTGTGAATTTGAAAAGTGGAATTGTGAAGGGAAAGTGGTCCAGGTGTACCATAGGAAAGTTGTGGTGACTAAGTTGAAGCTTGATAAAGATAGGAAGGATTTGCTTGAAAGGAAGGCTAAGGGCAAAAGTGTTGCTGATAAGGGCAAGGGTGAGAAGTTTACTGCTGAGGAAGTTATGCAAGATATTGATTAATTAGTTGATTG
The DNA here is from genome assembly GCA_019973895.1 of Chrysanthemum seticuspe. Taxonomy (NCBI): domain Eukaryota; kingdom Viridiplantae; phylum Streptophyta; class Magnoliopsida; order Asterales; family Asteraceae; genus Chrysanthemum; species Chrysanthemum seticuspe. Next base: position 19,226,934 of record BPTQ01000003.1, on the reverse strand, counting down.
ATATCGTATTTCTATGTTTTGTTTTTTAAATGCCATACTCAGGATTTGTGTTTTGAAGATTTTGTTATCGTACTTTGTTATGGAAATGGTTTATGTTATGGCTGCGGAATTGTGGCTATTATCCTTTTATTGCGTGCTAAATATATGATATGCTATTTGAGATGATATTACGAGAAAAGTAGAGATTATTGTCTGTGTATAGTTTTGATGTGTTATCCTTTTCAGCAATACCCCTCACGTGACTAGCACGTGGGGGACTTAACGGGGACTTCTTTGCAGCATTCGTCCTTAGGGATGATTTTGTGCCAAATTTACTAACGGAGGGATGTAACTGTTCCAAAAAAAAAGTTTAGGGATGAAAACCGAGACACAGGGCAAACCACAGGGATGTATTTTAGACTTTACTCTACTTGTAATAAAATCATTGCATTAATTTGAGATGATGCTGAAAGATTTTCTTGCACATGTTGCAACAAAAGAGTGACAGATAAAAGAACACTCAACTTTAACAATAAATTATATTGGGCATCAGCATTTTATTTGATCATGTACCTTTAAACCTTTGCGCATAAAATCATTATGTATAATAGATCACACAAAAAGAAAGTTAACACAATCATAGAGATTAATAAAAGTTTGCATATGTCATCTCAAATAAGCTTAAACCGAAACCTAACATAATAAATACAGTAAAATAATAATCATATGTATTTTAGAAATGGGTATGATATGTTTCCAAAATTAGCAAACTTCTAGTAAGAAAACTGATATGTGCAATTATAGATTCAAAGGAATGAGAAATTAAATTTCAAGGACACCAAAGGAACCCAAAATCCATATTTTTCAAAAATAGCTTTAGAGTGCCAAAGTGAGTTCCAAAATCATATCACAAAAAAAGTAGTAGACATAACACTACAGTATATAGAGGATGGTAAGCCTTTTTCCAAAACTATCATTGCCCAAAAATACAGAGCAAAATATAACTTTTGAAGGATAAGTTACAAGTCAATACCGCATGATATTATTGCTCTGTGTATGGTAACTTTAGCTTTGGGAAAAGAACATACCTCCATATGAGATGAAAGTAGTATTTTCTCGTTGTCGGACACATGGGTAAACACAGCTTTCTGGGAAACCCTGGTGTGGGGGGAAACATCATCTATCTATGGTGCCTCCCCTGAAAATTGCCTTTATTCTTGGCAATGAAACCATTCCTTGGCTTTGGTATCTCATGAATATCCATCACTTGTATTGTCCTTTGCTTTTTGGCTTCAGGAAACACAATGCACAAATACTCGGGTCAGCCAATTTTGACATAATGACAATGATAACCATAACATTAATTGTAACATCCCACAAATAAAACCGAAATGTAAACACAAAACTATACAAACCATTTTGGGCCTCTTGATAATTCTCCTGGAGCCTTTTACTAGCTGATGCCAGCCTGTCAGGGTCTATGTTTTGCTCCTTGCGTGGTCGCTGTGAAAATACCAAGTAATTTGTAAGCATTTCAAAATAAAAGTTATAATTACACAAATGAGTAGGAGCTGAATTTAAAAGAGGGTTTCGTTTTTTTTTTTTTTTTTTTTTGGCACACAAGTAGAAGCAGATTAGAAGCTTAAAATAAGCACATTGAAAATAGTGTTTTGATTTCCTTGTGCCGTAATGCAATCAAATCCATACTAATCAAGGGGTTAAGATTAAAAATGAAGGTAAAACATAATTTTTTTATTTCATCTCATATATGCGGATGCAATTTCTTTTATCCAAACACTTTGAGTTGCTTACCAGCTTATAAATAAGCAAATACGCAGAAAAAATAGGCAATCCCAAACACCCTCTAATAGTAAATACAAAATCGTGGCAAAGGAATAGAATGCGGAATTTACACTTTGAGGAACAGAAGCAGAAGCAGCCATGGAAGAACTGGACTGCATTACTGGTCTTGAGGGTGTTTCTCTCTTAGGAACTACGCTCTTCGGCCTGTACTCTTGTTCGGTATTGATCCTATCGGCAGATGGACTCTCACTCCAATCTACAGTTTTGCATTTGGGACATACAGAATTTATTAAGAGCCAAACTCAAAAAGAGAGTCATAAGAGAATTTAATGAGTTAAATCAGATACAATACTTACTGTGTGGATTTGGAGAGTAACCGAAATCAGGACCCTGTAGAAAAAAACTTAAACTATCAAAACTGGTGAAAAAATATCTGAAAAGCAGCATCGTAGTCATGCTTATTCATAAACTGAAACTATAAGATTCTCTGTTTCACCTGCTGATTACCGTTTTGTGCTTTCCTAGGTACATTTTGCAACAAAGGTGAGTCTCCATCTACAAAAAACACACCAATTAGAACTCAAACTTTAAGCTCAATAACCATTCTTCATAAATAAATATAATAGGTGTTACCTGTCAGAGATGAAGCACGCTGATGATCATTGTTTGAATTGTTTGAACCAACCCACTCATCCACCAAATCCTTCCATTTCCTATAACAGCAAAGAACAACAAAACGATATAGCAAAACACTCATACATGAACTTTCAACAACCCTTATGTCCCAAATTGACTAACCTCACAAGATGCTTGACTAATGATCTCACTTCACTCGACTGATGCTTTCGCAGCCGGTTCACATGTCTTCCAATATCAGTTTCCTAAAACCAACCCCAAAAAACATCACTAACAAGACTCATACATTCTTATCCACAAATTAACAAAAGCTATTCAATTACCTTAAGTCCTTTAAAAGTTAGATCCATATCGGCTAAAGTTTGCAGCAAGTCGACAACAGCATCGTCACTCTTCAACACATAAATAATAATCATCAACAAAACATTAACAAACACATATATAGATATCATGTACATATCTAGGGGGTGTTTGGATTAGCTTATGTGATGAGCTTATTGGCATATTAAAAAACAAAAAAAGTCAATGAGCTCAATTTTTATGGCTTATAATAGGTTATATAGTTAGCTTGTCACCTTGCAGGCCATAAGCTCAACTTTACAAGCTCATAAGCCATAAAAAATGACCTTTTTGGCTTTTTTTAGTTTAAATTGGCCAAATAAGGGGGTGTTTGTTTAAGCTTATATATGTGGCTTATGAGCTTATTTGTTTTCGGCTCATATTTCACAAGCCCCAATTTTCCAGCTTATTTTGAGACTTATGAGCTTATATAAGTTTATTATATCATAATAAACTTACAATCTCAAAATAAGCCAGAAAAATGGGACTTATGAAATAAAAGCCGAAAACGAATAAGCTCATAAGCTACATATAAGCTTAAACACATAAAATAAGCTAATCTAAACACCCCTAGGGACAGGAAATGATCAGAAACCGCGTACATCTGAGTCAAAAAGTCGCGTAACCTAAAAAGCAAAAATTATATAAAAATAATAATAATAATAATAAGAGCAACCTGATGTGGATCTTCAAGTTGCTCTTTAATCCTCAAAATTTTACTCTGTTCATCATCAAACAATCCCCCGTACGGATCTACACCATCCACGTCATCAACATCATCTTGATGAACAGATTGCGGAGATAACGGAGACTCCTGTTCACCTCCGTTAACCACGTCACAGTTACGACAGTGAGAAGAAGATGAATAAAGACGTTCAACGATTCCGTCACGACGTCGTTTGAGCTCAGCGGAATATTCCTCCGTTGATGCTAATGTTAACGCAGTGTCGATAACAGTCCATATGTCTGAACGTGAATTGGATAAAAGTGATTTGAATTCATTTAAATCCATTACTTGTTTTCTAATAATAATTATTCAGATTATTATCATTGTCATGTTGAAGAATAAAATTAGATCTGATTGATTAATGGAAGAAGAAGAAGAAGAAGGATAGTTGTTTGCTGTTAGGTAATGAGAATGAGAATTTTTTTTTGGATGATGATGATATTTTTTTATTAATTAAAATGGAGTGGAATGGAAAGGTATGGGGTCGTTCCGTTATCTTTTTTTTACCTGTTTCTTTGCTGTATTAAGTATTAACTATTCTTTGTTTATTGCGTATATGTGATGTGATGCAAAGGGTTTACGTTATCTTTTTTTTACCTGTTTCTTTACTGTATTAAGGGCATGTTTGGTCGGAGATGTTTGGTAGGAGGTATTAGAGAGCTGGAAATTAGAAAAATAATTATTACTTATAGTACTTAGTAGTACTTAGGCTGTGTTTCTTTTTCATTTTAGACTAAGATGCATATAAGTGTACATGGGGCCCACGCCTATATCAATCACTGAATGGGGAGAGTATTGTTTTTCTTTCTCTTGTGTTACAGATGAAACAAAGGATTACATGGACCCACCTCACAAAAGAAATAATATTAAAATGATGGACCCTACAATTCCTTTCACTAACAAGAAAAAGAAACGCACCCTTAGTATACTATTATGCAATGGACCATTATTCAAAATAAGGTAATGGAGATTGGGGGTTATGAAAATTGAGGGTAATGCAATGCTCATTATATTCCTTAGCATTCCCTTTACCTTTCTCATTTCTATTCCTCTAGTTGAACCAAGCGCCCCCTAAATATTACAGTAAGTATTAACTATTCTTTGTTTTTATTATTGGCGTTTCTTCTTTTCTTTAATTAGAGCTTAATGTAACAATTCGCATTTTCGGGTTACTATTTATTGTTACTATTCACTTTTACTATTCAATTCAGAAATTTTTATTTCACACTCTTGTAAGTTAACCTATTTTAGTGATAACCCAAGAATTTGACACTCGTCGGCTCATTTTTGCAAATTTCACGAAACCGTGTATGAGATTTAAGTTTAGGTTTAAACGACATTTAGGCATCCAGATATGTCCCTACAACATTACAAACAAGAGAAATATAGGTTTTTCACATCATACGACAATTTCATAAGTTTTGAAATTTTACGTTTTCCGATTTTGCGTTTTACGCTTTTTATGCGTTTTAAGCCTATGGTTTTAGGTTTTTACGACTTTAAGCATCTCTGTAGAACTTATAACTCATTTAATATGTTAATATAGAGTATATTGATAAGTTTTTACATATTTATAAGTTTCATATTTTTAGGATACCCGGTTTTAAGTTTCGTGACTTTACGAGTTACAGTTAGCGATTAACGGGACCAAAACTCACTCCGTAACTTATATAAGGCCAAGATTCATCCACCTAGTCCCTCCCACATTATTATGAACATGTATATGGTGGCCTAGGTGGCTTCGTGAGATCCATGGAACATTTAGAGCATCATGTGTTCCATTAGGAGCCATAGAAAAGTCTTAAGGCTAAAAATCAACCAAGTATGCATCATGTGGTTCATTCTAGACTATAACTTAGTGTAACTAACCTCCTCAAGGCCCTATAAATACCCTCCTCCCCTCTCTTGGTCGTTCATAACACCACAAACACCAAACACTCTTCATTTGATTTCCGAGTTCCAAGTTATACACAGAAGATGAAGGCCTGGTTATTCTCTACATAAATCTAGTGTTACTTTGATGATTCCATGGTTAGATTAAGAACTATACAAGGTGATTAGAGCTGAGATTACAAGGCTTTTACAAGGGTTATAGCAAGGGTAGCAAAGGTTTGCAAGAGTTGTGTTGAAGGATTGGAAGCTGGGTTTTCAATTGAAAGGTTTAGATCTTGTCCTAGTTCATGATTTCCCTTTTCATTAAGGCCAAAAGTTGTAAGACGATTCAAAACGAGTACACGATTCAAAAGTTACGATAAAAAGAAGTTATCGAAACCTAAAAACTAAAAACTGCCAAAAGCTTGCTGTTAACAAATCTGAGTAAATTTTAGAGGCATTTCTGGTTCGTTTCATCAAAAAGTTAAAACACGAAAGTTGTCCGGAACGATGTTTTTCATCTAACTCATAGAAACTCGGCCTAAAAATGCATAACGAAGACTAATTTCTTTAAAAATCTTAACAACCTATGTATAGCCAAACGGTTATACACTTTGTCACAACTAAGGTGAAACCATATGGCCTAAAGGCCTTAGACTAAGACCACAGCCGCGGCTAAGGCCAAGGCTGAGGTCTCAAGGCCATGATAGCCGAGACCATAAACCAAGGCCTTAGCCTTGACAACCAAATCGTATACAATACAATTTGGATCTACTCCCTCGATAAACCATGAAACTTTACACACTTACTAGAAATTTAAAACTCACTTACGGATTATGACCAAACATATTTTGTAACCACTTAACTTATATGTAAAATGATCAAACGAGCAAAACATATGTTTTTCCATGTCGAATACTACAACCTTGGGAACTTCGTATGAGGGGTTCATTAGAGTAAAACCATCGACGAGTTGTGGATTGACGAATTAAAGTGTCCTGGTTCGAACGCTTACTGCATGACCCCTGGATTATGATTGCCCGAACGGTAGTACGAGATATATAAACAAAAATCGTTTCATAAACAAACATACACGAAACTACCAAGTACTACATCATGATCAATATATAGACATATATTGGCTTTTTTATACTTTCGCATCGTTATTCCAAACCTAAGACACGACATTATATTCTAGGTTATGCGTAGAGACTTTCAGGATTATCCATCAATTCCGTTATACGTTTTGATATCTTTAGTTCACGGTGAGTTTCATAGCCCCTACTTTTATACGTTTTTGTGGAAAACTAGAAGGGGGGGTTGAATAGTTTTGCCGATTTTAAGTTAGTTTCAAAAACTTTAGATTCGTTAATATGTGAGATCTTATGGATGTAGAGAAAGTATAGATCTAATAATAAAGAAAGTAAATAAAGTAAAGCAAAGGGATAGAAATGACACAACCGATGTATAGTGGTTCGGCTACAAGGACACCTTCCTTGCCCTACTCCACTCCCCGAGTCACCTACTCGAGAGTTCAAGCACTATGTCAACAAACTCCTTCACTTGGCGGAGAAGCCTTCACAACGTTGCTTACACCTTTTTCGGTACAAAGCTAGATACCGAGTCCGTAACACGGTGGACCAAACCAACACGACTATTACACAACAAATATGTGAAATATCAAATACAATATCTTCGCTACAGAAATCTTGCGGAGTGACAAATCAATCAAGGACCCCTTGCTTGGATGACTTGTAGAATGCTCGTGATCTCGCCTTAGAGAAGGACCTATATGAGAATCACAATAGAAATAAAGAAGAACAACTCTCTAGATCAAGTGATCTATATGTTAGAAGAGAATGAGAGTGTTTGAGAGATTTAGTAAGAAGAGGGGTGAGTTAGAATGAAGAAATGGCTCTCTATTTATAGGCAATTTCTTCCACTGTTCCCCGGATCCCACGGACCCCTCCCACTTGGGATCCGTCTAGTGTAATCTTAAGGATCCGTGGGACGCTCCTCTTTGCCCATGGGTTTTTTGGTTATGGGTCATGGGTTATGGGTTGGTCCATGGGTTTTCCTTAGATTCAATGTATCTAATGTATACATTGCATCTAGCCAACTTGGGTATGGGTTATGATCCATGGGTTATGGTCCATGGGTTATGGTTTTTACCCATCCTAATAAACTATTACAACAAATGATTAATTACAACATTTTTGTATTAAATGGCTATATGTAAATACTTTACAAAAATAACATGTATCCTTATAATTGTACTTAAGATAACATTATATTTGTTATCAACAAAACATAAAGAGATCGCAAAATATTAATAAACGTGTTTACGGTTTATTTGTATTAACAATCTCCCCCTTTTTGTTGATGACAAAACATAATGTTATGATGAGTAAACCTTAAGAATAGATGTATGTTTTGAAAGCCCCTAAGTTTTACTTCTTCTCCCCCTTTTTGTCGAAACAAAAAGTTAACCCTTCGAAGAAATAAAAGTGTGGAAAAATTAGTCCACGTATCGCTTACTCCCCCTTGACAGTAGCTCCCCCTAGTTTGGGGCGTCAGGTGAAGAAAAAATAAAAAAAAAATCCTACAAAGAGAAAGGTTAGTAACATGCTTATGTAATCTTGTGATTGACGAGAATCAAGATTGGGAGCCAAGGTATGTAAACAAGGCCTTGTAATAAAACAACAAAGTGTAGTGGTATTTATGCCACCTACAAGCATGTAAAAGTAAAAACAAGACTTGTTCTTGAAAATGACTTCAAAATAAAAAGTACTAAAAATAGAAAATAGTAGTAATGATTCTTTCCATGCTTGCATAAGGTTATGGATGGAGGTTTGGACGAGTAATGGTATTGATGCGATCAAGGATGAGGTTGAGTATGAATCGCATTTCTTCCCTAACTTCTATTGCAATTTCCCTAGTGGATTGGCAATGTTCACAATGTAAGTGATGTGGGTAATGAGTACGGAAATCTTCCGGGTTGTTTTGATTTGTGAGTTGTGGAAGTTGTGGTGAAAAAATAGGAAAATTTGGATCAAAGTCCGGAATGCTTGGAAGTGGTGGTGGAAAAGAACCTAGATGTTCTTGTAGTTTAATGGGAGCTAAAGGTGGTGATGTTTCAAGATCATTGAATATTGTGTTTGGAGAAGTTGGAGGTGTCAAAAAGGCTAATTCTTTTTGCTTTGGTTGTTGAGATCTTGTTGGAGTCGTAAGGAGTTCCAAAAGAGTGATTTTAGGTGGTGAGTGATTTGGTGATGAAGTTGGTGTACTCGTTGGTGATGAAGGAGGTGCTATAATGGAAGCATCTTGTGGTGAGTTAGTTGATGGTGATGAGCCATATGATGATGGTTTTCCTAAGCAACAAGATCGGATGTTAATCCGTGCGGATATCCTAGAGTTTGATTTTGGTATTTTAGAAGGTGGAAGTACAAAGGTTTGGGTTTCATGAAGATGATTTTTTGTACTAGGTTATTCATCTAACGAGTTTGTTGATGACATGGTGTAGTTTGTTTGTGAAGATGAGATGGGTTATGCAAGCATTTTGAGAGTTCTATATATAGAAAAACAAAGCATTGTAATGAATGCTTGACCCAAAATGTGGATTAAAATCTAATGATTAGATATGAATTTAAGGCATGTGATCATGAGAACACAAACATTAAAGAGCATACTCCAAAAAATAAAACAAATGTGGATTTTTCATCCAAAGTGAGAAGACTAGAAGGTAAAAACAGCTTCTGTCTCACGGATCCCACAGATTCTTCCCTTGAGGGATCCGTCCAACATGAAGGCTGGGATCCGTGGGTCTGGTGTTCCAGGCAGCACAAAATTTTCCTTTTGGAAACATTTTTGCCTAGTGTGTGCCTATATGCAAACTATTTGGAGTTGCGGTTATCTCGACTCCTAAGAAAAAAGGAAAAATAAACTAGAAGTGAAAAAGTATCCTATTGAGATAACCCGAAAACACATATTTAGTACTTTGAGTACGTAATTTTGTGTTTATCAATGCTCCTAATTCATTGTCGCTTAAATGAATGTACCCGAAAATACATATTAGTTATGTATCTCCTTTAGCATTCACAAGACATGAGATGCAATGAAAACGGGTTTTTACTTTGTATTAACAATGAAAAAACGATTTGTCCTAGACGTGAGAAATTGCTTTTGTGAAATTGATACGGGAAGGTATCATCCTTTTAGAAAACATTTTGAAAAAGGGGTTTCTTCGAAAATGTGTATGTAATTATGTGTTTGCAACTTGTATTTATAAAGAAAATAAGAAAACTATAAGTGGAAAACTTATCTTGGGTTTTGAAAATTCCCGTATTCTTTGTGAGTTGTGCGTGAAATAGAGATCCTAGACTCAGAAAGAAGAAGGCTAGTGTTTACATACCTTGTAGAGTCAAATAAGTTACGACGTTTGTTCCATGAGACCAAGACCAAGACGAAGTTAGTTGAATTGTTCCCGCTTCAACGGTTTGGTGAGGACGTCGGCTATGTTGTCTTTGGATGCTACCTTCTCAATAGAGATGTTCCCCTTTTGAACATTATCTCTTAAGAAGTGATGACGAATCTCTATATGCTTTGTGCGAGAATGCAATACCGGATTCTTGCTTAAGTCGATGGCACCTTTGTTGTCACATAGAATGGCTATGTCGCTTAGATGAATATCGTAGTCAACTAACGCTTGTTTAATCCATAGTGCTTGTTGGCATGATTTGCCGGCGGAGACGTATTCGGCTTCGGTTGTTGATATTGCTAGTGCCGTTTGTTTCTCAGAAAACCAAGATGTTAAACAAGATCCCATGAAAGTACATACCCCACTTGTACTTTTTCTATCAACGTAATCACCTGCATGGTCAGAATCTGCATATACAATTGTTTCTACTCCCGTGCCCTTAGGATACCATAATCCTAATTGTGTTGTACCCTTAATGTATCTAAATATCCTTTTTACAAGGTGTGATGTTTTAGGGTCTTATTGAAACCTAGCACATAAGCAAACACTAAACATGATATCCGGCCTACTTGCCGTGAGGTAGAGAAGACTACCTATCATGCCACAATATTTAGTATTATCGACGAATTCGCCGTCTTCATCTTTTGTGAGTTTGGTGTCGGATGACATTGGTGTCCTAATTGGTTTCGACTCTTCTAGACCGAATTTCTTTAACATCTCCTTTATGTATTTAGATTAATTAAAGAAGATACCATCTTCTACTTGTTTGATTTGTAGACCAAGAAAGAAACTAAGTTCTCCCATCATACTCATTTCGAACTCGTCATGCATGATTTTAGAGAAATCATCACACATGTCTTGACAAGTGGATCCGAATATAATATTATCTACATATATTTGCACTATGATTATATGTGACTCTCTTTTCTTAGTAAAAAGTGTGTTGTCAACTAACCCCATGGTATAGTTGTGTTTAATTAAAAATGACTTGAGTCTATCATACCAAGCTTTTGGAGCTTGTTTAAGACCATAAAGGGCTTTCTTTAATTTATACACATGTGTGGGTTTTTCAAAATCGATGAAGGCCGAAGGTTGAGCTACATATACTTCTTAATTAATGAAACTTAGAAAAGCGCTTTTGACATTCATTTGATAAAGCTTTAGATCATTAGAGCAAGCATACGCAAGAAGTATTCTTATAGACTCTAATCTAGCCACGGGGGCATAGGTCTCATCAAAGTCTATTCCTTTTTGTTGGTTATACCCTTGGGCAACGAGTCTAGCCTTGTTCCTAGACACTACTCCGTTTGCATCTAATTTGTTTTTATAAACCCATTTGGTTCCTATTATGGTTTGATTACTAGGTGGAGGGACAAGTGTCCAAACATCATTAGAAACAAATTGATTTAATTCTTCTTGCATAGCCATTACCCAACTCTCATCTTTTATGGCTTCTCGTGTATTCTTAGGTTCTATGGTTGAAACGAAACAAAACAAGCTACTTTGGTTTTGAACTTGAGACCTTAATGTTCTTTCGTTTAGTTTTCCTATGACCATATCTACGGGGTGATCTTTGGACTCTTTAATGTTTATGACTTCATCATTTAAAGGTTCTTCTTCTTCATTTATCTTTTTCTTTATTACTATAGCTTCACTTTCTACAATCTCGTCATCGACAAGAGGTGGAGAGGGTTTGGGTGGACTTTCATCAAATTTTATATTTAATGACTCTTCTACCTTCATTGTTTCTTTGTTTAATTGGACGTAAGCTTTGCTATTTGGAGAGTAACCTAGAAAGATACCTTCGGTTGATTTAGGATCAAATTTTGTAAGGTAATCTTTAGTGTTAAGAATAAAACATTTGCTTCCAAAGACTCTAAAGTGATTTAACGTAGGCTTTTTGCCTCGGAGTAACTCATATGGAGTTTTACCTAAGATTGGTTTAATTAAGACTCGATTGAGTATGTACGTTGAAGTATCAACGACATTACACCAAAACTTTTGAGGTATGGATTGTTCATTAAGCATGGTTCGACTCACTTCTTGTAGGGTTCTATTCTTTCTTTCTACTACCCCATTCGATTATGGAGTGCGTGGAGCCGAGAAGTTGTGAGTAATACCATTAGCGTCACAAAAGGCTCCAAATTGCACTTCATTATCGAATTCCCTACCATGATCCGTCCTAATAGACACTATAGGACTTTCTAGTTGTCTTTGGATCTTTTTGCTTAATATTTCAAAATAATTAAAGGTTTCCGTTTTGTTCTTTAAGAATTTTGTCCATGTATACCTAGAATAATCATCCACTATGACCAAAGTGTAGTAGTTGCCTCCATAACTTTGGATAGCGGATGGACCAAATAAATCCATATGTAGTAATTCTAGACACTTAGTTGTAGACACCATGTTTTTAGCTTTATTACTAGAATGAACTTGTTTTCCTACATTACAAGCATCACAAAAGTGATGTTCATATTTTAACTTAGGTAGATCTCTTACTAGATCTTTGGATGATAGCGATTGAAGAAGTCGCATATTCGCATGACCCAATCTTCGATGCCATAAGGTCGAAGTATCATCCATAGAGGTAAGACATAGTTTGTCTTTAGGTTCATTACCGATTTTAATGACATAGACTCCATGTTTCCTAATACCTCTTCCTATGGTTATGCCATTTTTTAATATCTTACTACCGGTTTTGGTAAAAAGTACATTGCACTTTTTATCACATATTTTTCCTATACTTAAGAGGTTAAAGTTTAGGTTTTCTACGTGACATACATTGTTAATGGTTAGAGATTTGTTAGAAATCGTACCTTTACCGATGATTCTACTTTTGCTATTTCCAAACACCACATTACCTCCATTGAAGGATTCATATGTGGAGAACAGATCTTTATTGCCAGTCATCTGCCTCGTGCACCCGCTATCCTTGACCTATTCATCCGGGTCTAGGTCGACCTTTAAGCACACCTAAGAAAATAATAAACTTAAAAGTTTGGTCCCCATTTGTTCATGGGTCCATTAGTATTAAACATTCCATTCATGTTAGACATGTATGGATAAGGTAAGTATGCATTCCATGGAGCAAAGTTTTGACAAGGAAAACCATTTTGCATATTTGGGTTCCATCCCATTTGATGGTTACTTCTCGGGTAAACATTATTAGGTCTCCTAGATGGATTAGGTTTTGAGAAAGATGGAGCTTTGTTTCTTGCAAAAGTAGGATTATATTTTGGAGGTAGTTGTCTAGTGGTGACATGAGTTGGTTTCTTCCTATTGAAGATAACAAACTCAGTTCTAGAGGAAGAAGCTACGTTATTACCACTGTTTGCTACAGCAGACCTACGGATCCCTGGCTGTACACTAGCCGGTTCCCTTTTTAAGGGATCCGTGGGATCCGCTACAACAGTGGCTGGTTTTTATAGTGACTTAACAAATTTTGTTTCTTTATTTTCACTAGTTGATGGATCAAGTTGTTGGATCCCTAAACCTTCTCGGTTGTCTTCAGTTTTAATACTATCTAGCATTATATTTAACGTATTCGTGCTCATTCTAGCAATCTTAGAATCTAGTTGATCAACTAGTGTTTGAAGTTGAACGCAAAGTTCACATTCATCACTTGCTATTTTACCCTTTTCTAAACGTTTTAGTTTTGCTTTTAATTCTATGACTTCTTTATCTAAACGTTGGTTTTGATTCTTTAAAAGCTTGTTTTTGTTAATTAGTTTTAAGCTAATATTGCATAGTTTGTCATATTCATTATGCAATGAGTCGTCATCAAGTGATGAGCTACTATAGTATTCGTGACATACCTCGTCATTTGCCATGAGACAAATTTCTTCGTCCTCCTCGTCGCTCATTCCCCACGTGCCGCTCACGAACGCCTTTTGATCATCCCGTTTGGGACACTTACTAATAAAGTGGATTGGGTCCCCACATTTAAAGCAAGTACGATCATCTTTTGGCTTCTCATCCTCTTTTCTTTTCCGAAAGCCTTTCTTATCGTCATACGGTTGTTTAACGTATCTTCCCTTCCTTCTAAAGAACTTTTTAAAGTCCCTTACCGCTATAGCGTACTCCTCGTCGTCACTACTCGAAGAGGAGTTCTCTTCATCGCTTGAAGCCTTTTTGGCTTTAAGGGCAAGAGATTTGTGTTTCTCTTTCACCTTTGAGGCTTCGGAGTCTTTAGCAAGACAAGCTCGTAGACTTTTAAGTTGCCTATGAGTTTATCAAGGGTGAGGATTGTCAAATCTTTTGACTCTTCGATAGTCGTCACCTTGGATCTTCACTTCGACGGAAGTGCCCTTAGATATCTCCTAACATGGTTACGACTAGAAAAAGATTCATCAAGTGCTTGTAAAGATGTAATAATAGTATTAAAGTTAGCAAATGAATGATCTATAGTTTCCTCATCCGATATTGAAAATTGTTCATATTGTTGAACAAAAAAATCAATTTTATTAATTTTAACTTGTTGGTTGCCTTGATGAGTTACAACTAAAGAATTCCAAATTTCTTTAGAGGTTTTAAGCATAGAAATTCTTTCGAATTCCTTTTTCGGTAAAGCATTATATAAAACCATTTTTGCTTCACTATTTTTAGAAAGTTTTTTCTTCATTTCATCATTTAGTTTATCATGAGGTATGTTAACTAAATTCCCTTTATCATCTTTTGAGGCAGCCTCAAAATCGCCTTCAACAATAATGTACCAAAGATCAATATCTTTAAATTTCACATATGTTTCGAATCTATTTTTCCAATATATAATACCATTAGTTTCAAGTAGTGGTGGTCGTTGCATAAATTGCCCTCCTTATAATTTTCAGAACCCATAGTGATCGAAAAGTTTTTAAAATACAATTTTACTTTAAAACTTTTATAAACTTAGCTCTGATACCAATTGTGGAAAACTAGAAGGGGGGGTTGAATAGTTTTGCCGATTTTAAGTTAGTTTCAAAAAATTTAGATTCTTTAATAAGTGAGATCTTATGGATGTAGAGAAAGTATAGATCTAATGATAAAGCAAGTAAATAAAGTAAAGCAAAGGGATAGAAATGACACAACCGATGTATAGTGGTTCGGCTACAGGACACCTTCCTTGCCCTACTCCACTCCTCGAGTCACCTACTCGAGAGTTCAAGCACTATGTCAACAAACTCCTTCACTTGGCGGAGAAGCCTTCACAACGTTGCTTACACCTTTTCTGGTACAAAGCTAGATACCGAGTCCGTAACACGGTCGACCAAACCAACACGACTATTACACAACAAATATGTAAAATATCAAATACAAGATCTTCGCTACAGAAATCTTGCGGAGTGACAAATCAATCAAGGACCCCTTGCTTGGATGACTTGTAGAATGCTCGTGATCTCGCCTTAGAGAAGGACCTATATGAGAATCACAATAGAAATAAAGAAGAACAACTCTCTAGATCAAGTAATCTATATGTTAGAAGAGAATGAGAGTGTTTGAGAGATTTAGTAAGAAGAGGGGTGAGTTAGAATGAAGAAATGGCTCTCTATTTATAGGCAATTTCTTCCACTGTTCCCCGGATCCCACGGATCCCTCCCACTTGGGATCCGTCTAGTGTAATCCTAGGGATCCGTGGGACGCTCCTCTTTGCCCATGGGTTTTTTGGTTATGGGTCATGGGTAATGGGTTGGTCCATGGGTTTTCCTTAGATTCAATGTATCTAATGTATACATTGTATCTAGCCAACTTGGGTATGGGTTATGATCCATGGGTTATGGTCCATGGGTTGTGGTTTTTACCCATCCTAATAAACTATTACAACAAATGATTAATTACAACATTTTTGTATTAAATGGCTATATGTAAATACTTTACAAAAATAACATATATCCTTATAATTGTACTTAAGATAACATTATATTTGTTATCAACAAAACATAAAGAGATCGCAAAATATTAATAAACATTTTTACGGTTTATTTGTATTAACAGTTTTGAATTACTTTTAGGGGAGATACATGCTCAACTATTTTCATTTATTTTCACAAGTACTCTAAACTTTTAAGGATTACCGTGAGTCATAGCCCCTCTTTTACTTATTTTTAACTATTTTGTCACACCCCCAAATTACTTGTTTTGCAGCGAAATGGAATACCTGGGGGATGACTGTCATAGCATCAAAGTTACAGTTATATCGAACGACCTAAAGTGTCGTTTTGAAAATATCGTTTGATTAAGTAAAATAACCAGAGTTTACAAAACATAGGTCCCAAAAGATTTCCAATGTACACAAATGAGTTTGTTACAATCAAACGATAGTTAAGTGCATAAAATATACATGAGACGCGTCGTCACCGCGACTCTATGATAAGTCCACATGCATGCCATGAAGTGAATGCCTTAGATACTTGAGATAAAACATGATAAAAGTGTCAACACAATGGTTTAGTGAGCTCATAGAGTTTGTCTAACCTGTAAAGCTTTTAAAGAACGCTCATGCAGCGAAGGCAAAGTTTTTGGTCATTTAGAATAGTCCACAAAGCAAAGGCATTGTAAATCCACTCAGTTCCAAGTTCTGCCCATACAAAACTTGCAACCTGTGTTTTCACAACCCACTGCCAAAAGTAATATGTCTAGTAGTCACGTACACGTTATCATAATAGTTCACAATGTAGCACCACGTATATAATAATGTATGCCATGCAAAGCCCCTAGAATAAATAATATGCGTTCAGTAACATAGTGAACGAGAGGTTGGCCGACCTCTAATAGCGCTATCCATACTACCTACTAATATGAGACTAACAATGCGAATGTACGAACGGTACATCATACAACTATTAATATACAATTAAGAACGCTCCGAACATGGGAGAATTTGCACTGCTCCGTACAAGGGAGACTTTAAGTCGATAACGCTCCGTCACATGGGGAGACGTAATATAAAGTGAGTACGGTTCATTAAGTTCAAACAAGTCATAAGTTCATAATTAAGTCCAAGAGTCTAAGTCAAGTTCAAAAGTTCAAGCCAAGTTAAAAGGTCAAGACAAGTCGAAAGAGTTCAAAATAAGTCAAAGATCCAATATCAAGTCAAACAAGTTCAAAATAGTCAAAGGGTTCAATATTATGTCAAACCAGTTCTAAATAGTCAAAGGGTTCAATATTATGTCAAACAAGTTCTAAATAGTCAAAGGGTCAATATTATGTTCAAAGTGTTCAAATATATGTCAAAAGGTCCAAATCAATTTAAAAGAGTTCAAATATATATGTCAAAGAGTTCAGAATCAAGGAAAGTGGTTCAAATAATAGTGTTCATAACATAGTAATCAATTTAGTTCGGGCATAATCTACTTACTAGCATAAGTAGTGAAACAACAGTTATTTAAGTTCATATAAGTGTAAACTAAAAGCAAGTAGTTGAGCATGTATCTCCCCCGAAGAGTTTATAAAACAATTAAACGAGTAAAAGTGGGGCTACGAACTCACCTGATACAATGATTATGATGACACAAGTAGATACACTGAAATGAGGTGCGATCTCTATCCGCAACCTAATATGAATGATATGCTCTAATATAAGTCATGAAATAATGTCGTGCATGCAAACTCATATGATATCCATACCACTTGCACATTTGAAAATAAAGTTTATCGCCGAAATATATGTTTATGACATCTCGTCATGTTATAAAATACTTTACAAGTACTTACGTTGTAACGACATCCTACGATAGTCGTTTAGTAATTTATCAAGAAATTATAGTTTTTCGTCGCAAAATAATGTACTTTGATAATTCGTGAAAGTGGCTAAGTGGCCTCGAAAAGCTAGTCGTAAAATAGTGAATATCGAGTGTTAGGAAACAAACTCAGCGGTTTTGGAAAGCTTGTAACATTATCTAAAAGTCGTAACACTGAACTTTTGTCCATACGAGTCTCGATCCTAGATAAAAATGATGGTGAAGTGAGGTAGTCGGGCTAAAAATGCCTGGGCAGTTTTCGGGAAAGTTTGAGAGGTCATAACTCATAAGTTAGTTGTGATCGTCGTATTTCAAATATGTATATCTTTAGCGTTATAGATCCGTTTTCTACGTTCTTTATATCCCTGGTTTCGTGTTAAAGTATACTAATATATTTTTGACAAATTGACTCATTTAGACAATGTTTAAAAATCATTTTTGCCCTTAAAATAACCCTTAACAGCTTACCCTTTTTCAGAAAATTAGTTTTCGTCGCAAAACTTGAAAATAACGTAACTTCTTCGTTATAAATCCGTTTTAACCCGTTCAAGCGACCACGGTTTCGTTTTAAAGTCTATTTTCTGAAAATATAAACCAAAATGGTCCATGGCCTGTCGAAATTTCCATATTTTGCAAAAATGGACAGCAACTATTTTATTATCGTCTAACTTGATTTTTCTTGCGTAATACTTGTTTCAATCACTTCAAATCAACAACAAATCTATTCTAAACCTACCATACACCTTCTTAGGGTGTCATGGGTTCCTAAACATCATCAACAATGATATGTTTCAAGGGATTAATTATAGGATAATTAAAACTTATAATAAGTACTAAAAACAATTAAAAATGGTATAAATACATATGATACTTGCATATTTTTGTACTAAAATGATAAAATAGATCAATAATATGAGTATGAAAGTTATGAAAAATAAAATGTAAGCTTACTTGGATGTTTTAGTGAAAAATATGAATGAAACCTTAGTGAAACCTTGAGATTATTAACTAAAACCCTTTAGTAATACACAAGTGTACTTAGATGATCTTGATCTTGAAAAAAAATATATGATCTTGGTCTTGGATTTGATGTTGGCCGAATAATGGAGAGGAATTTAGAGAGTTTGAGTTTAGTTTCACCTTTGAATATGTGTTGTATGTGTTTATGATATAGTATAATACTAATATTAAGTAAATATCTTAGATAGAAATGTATATGTGTATATCTAGGCATCAAGATTTTTATCAAAACATGGTGATTCATGGGGGTGGTCGGCCAAGGGTAATATGGGGAGGGTTTTGTGGTATTTTGATGACTAATGGGTAATAAAGTGTAAGTATAATGTGTAGTTTGTAAATATAATTAGATATTTAGTGTAGCGTTAACTAGAAATCGATTTTTACGGAACAAAATAAAATATATCGAAGTCATAAAAATTATAAAAATATATTTCTCGCAAGAATTGAGTGAATAAATAATTATCGAGTTGAATTTACGAAAACCGTCGTAAATATATATATATAATATATATATATATATATATATATATATATATATATATATATATATATATATATATATATATATATATATATATATATAACACGTTATATACAAAATAAATTCAAAACATCGGGTAAACTAATAATTCAAAACATTGGGTAAATATATATATATAATATATATATATATATATATATATATATAACACGTTATATACAAAATAAATTCAAAACATCGGGTAAACTAATAATATAATTTTTTTATAGTTTTAAAATGAGTATAAAAATATATTAGGATAATTTTTGAAAGTGTCGGTTCAATTATTCAAAATAAATGATCGTACGATAGCGTTTATTTAATAAAAAAATATACGTTAATGAAATATGCAAACCCTTGCATGAACTAATATGAAAATGATGTTACTAATGATATGTAGACTAACTCTAGTCTATATGAAGTGTTCTCAATGATGTTCCATGAATACGCAGCTAAACCCTTACGGTTACGCGAATTTGATACTCGTAAACCTAGTTTACGAAAAATGATGAATAGAAATCATGAATATAAATTTTTCTCCGGGAATGAATAGTGTTTTGTGAATAGTAAAATTTTAAAATAACCTCTCAAAATATCAAATCGACTTAAAAAACAATGAATAGTAAAATGGTGAATAGTATATTCCTGAGATGAATAGTAAAAATTTTAAAGTTTGTAAAATGACCTGAAATTGAGAATTGTGACATATTTTGGGGGAGATACATGCAACAACTATTACTACCATCGCAATTATTTACAAACTGTACGTTTATCTGAAACGTTTTACTCGATTAATGGAACAATCTATTTGTTTATTGAAACATATAACTCAGATACACGATTATTTTTACATACGAATACAAATGTACTAAACATTCCCAAATTGACTAAGTTAAGAACCGAGTGCGAATGTTGTGAATAGATCTATTGGGATTGAACTCCCCCATCCGGGTGGTTTCCCCACTTGACTGGTATGTCAAACGGATGCATAATCATTTGAGGAACTATGGGTGTCCTAGGTTTACATCTACCAAAAACTATTCTGGGTGGTTTCCCCACTTGACTGGTATGTCAAACGGATGCATAATCATTTGAGGAACTATGGGTGTCCTATGTGGACATCTACCAGAAACTATTCTGGGTGTTTTTCCAACTTGACTGGTATGTCAAACGGATGCATAATCATTTGAGGAACTATGGGTGTCTTAGGTGGACATCTACCAAAAACTATTCCGGGTGGTTTCCCCACTTGACTGGTTTGTCAAACGGACATGAACTAGAAACCAGAAAACTTAAGGCTTCGGTGTCAGGAACTTAGGGCAACAAAAACACTATCTCTATATCTTTATTGATATTTGGAACTATGAGCTTGAATTTATGTGCTAAACTAATTACTACCGTCTGTTTTACTATAAACTCTATGAACTCACCAACCATTGTGTTGACACTTTTTATCATGTTTATCTCAGGTCATAAGGCGATAGCTAGAGTTTGAAGCATAGAGTCGCACGACATATTTTGAAGACTTACGCTTTTATCATTTACCATTCGAAATATTTTGTAAACATTTATGTATTATACTTTGGAACCTCATTGTTTGTAACTCTGATTTCATTAATCGAATGGTAACTTTTCAAAACGTCTCATTTAGAGGTCGTTTTTTTATAACTTGTACTTTGTATTATGAAGTAGACACCCAATGACACAATCTTACGCTACGGTATTTTGGGGGTGTTACACTTAAGGTGTGGTGATTGGTTTACGGGATGCCACATCACTTTAACAAATCTCCCTTTACAATCCTTTTATCACAACTAACTTTAACTTACTCATTTGGGGCCATCACTTACAACTTTATTTTTTTATTCAAATTATCAAATAAACTAAATTCATTTCATTAAAAATTAAAATACATTGCAACATATTAAAAAACCTTACGAAACATAAAATAAAGATACGAAAAAACAAAAAAAAAAAACGAAAAAAAACATGCTACGAAATTTAAAGCACAAATAACAATACGATACGAAAACGGTATATTAATGTTATTTTTGATGAAAATTTGAGTGAAAATATGACCATTCAGAGTTTTACGAGAAGAATTCCACAAGAACTTTTGTTATGAACAAATTAGATTTCAAATACTCCCCCTCAATTAGTGATATTAACATTTATGTTTTGTCATCAACAAAAAGGGGGAGATTGTTGATACAAATAAGCCGTAAAAACGTTTATTTATATTTTACGATCTTTTAATGTTTTGTCGATAACAAACGTAAAATCATTTTAACGAAACAAATAAAATACGTAAATGGTTTGAACTAATAGTTTCTAACATACTTTCATTTTCACATAAAACACTAAAACAAGTATAAGTGATTTTATGATTACATATGTACAACAACTAGTGTTTACATATTTGGGTAAAATATACACATAACTAGTATGTAGTATATTGGGTAATATAAATGGGTAGAAACCTAAGTATCATAACCCATTGACCAAATACATTGAATATAGTTGGGTACAACTCAAAGCCCGTAGAGCTTGACCCATAACCCATTGTATGACATCATGCTTAGATCATATATGGATAATATCCATAACCCATGGTATTGACCCATACCCATGTGACTAGGTGCATTGCACTCATAAGATACATTGTATCTAGTAAAAGACCCATGGATCAACCCATAACCTATGACCCATGACCCATAACCAAAATACCCATGGGTAAAGAGGAGCGTCCCACGGATCCCTAGCTTTACCCTAGCCGGATCCCTTGTGGGAGGGATCCGTGGGATCCGGGGAACAATATATTTTTTCTTCTATAAATAGTGAGCCATTTCTTCATTATTGCTCACCCCTTTCTAACTCACTTTC
This sequence comes from Chrysanthemum seticuspe, assembly GCA_019973895.1. Lineage (NCBI taxonomy): Eukaryota > Viridiplantae > Streptophyta > Magnoliopsida > Asterales > Asteraceae > Chrysanthemum > Chrysanthemum seticuspe. The sequence continues at coordinate 19,204,963 of BPTQ01000003.1, read as the reverse complement.
TCCCTGAGTTAAAAACTCACTAACCCAAGATCCAAGAGATCTATGTTTGTAGTTTTGTTTTTGTGTGATCCTCTAGGTTCCTCTTAAAGGCGAGATCACCATCTTTGAAGTCAAGCAAGCTCAAGCCCATGAGTTGCCATGCTTCCTCATCATCAAGACTACTGAAGTCTTCTTGTTGATGATTCTTTTCTTTCTTCTAAGAAGTTTTGTTTTGAAGACATTAGTAAAAGATGTCTCAAGGGTCAAGACGAAGACATTAGTGAAAGGTGTCGATCGTCCTTATTATAGGCATTAGTGAAGGGTGCCTAGAAGTCAAGACACAAGACATTAGTGAAGGGTGTCTTGAAGATCTAGTTAAAGGCATTAGTGAAATGTGCCTTAGATGTACATTCGATATGGTGTGTTTCGATGTACAAGATAGACTAGTACTAGATCCAAGGATATTGATATCCTTGATTATGTTGTAATAAGGAGTTGGTCTCCTTTGGGATTAGTCGTTAGTGTAGTGTTGGGTAGTAGTTCCTCCATTGCAATGGAACTAGGTGCTTAGCCTAGTACCTAATAAAGGGTAGGCGACGTTGTGGTAGGTGTAGTTCACCTTGGTGTAAAAGAAATAGGTGCTTAGCCTGGTACCTGATAAAGGGTAGGTGACGTTGTGATAGGTGTGGTTCACCTTGGAGTGAAAGAACCCGGTGGTTAACCTAGTACCGGAAAAAGAGTAGGCAACGTTGTGAAGGCTTCTCCGCCATAAGGAGATTGGTGTTGTGTAGTGTTTACGAACTCTCGAGTAGGTGACTCGGGGAGTGGAGTAGGGCAAGGAAGGTGTCCTTGTAGCCGAACCACTATAAATACTCGCGTTGTGGTTTTGTGCTTCTTACTCTTATCTTTTCATTACATACTTATATATGTTTGTTTATCAACATCCAACACACACATTCAAATAGATTGACATAAGTCGATCTAAATAGTTTAAAAGGAAGTTTTAATTGGCAAAACTATTCAACCCCCCCTTCTAGTTTTCCACAACTGGCATCAGAGCTTCGTTACCAAGTTTCTTGAAGTATATCGTACTTTAAAAACTTGATACGATCCATGGTTAATTGAAATCTATAAAGAAGGTTTTTCATAAATACAAACACCATGTCTTTTAAAAACTTTTTGTTTGGATGTTGATTAGGTGACATTTTTTTTTCATTTAGTTGCACTAATCCTCTTTGTCATGTTGATTAGTCAAAGCTCATACATACAAGCCATAGGAATCGCTTGGTAACAAGAATACCTTCCCTAAGAAGGTATCTTGAGCACAAAGGAGCTGGAATTATCTTCTGACATTTGTTGTGTCATTTGTAAAGACATTCTTAAGTGCATTTGAGGTATGTCTTTCCACTTATCTCTAAATGACATTAGCTTAACAAATAAGTATGATTACCTAGGTATTTATTTGATTTTCTTTTGTGCATATACATGTTTTACATGTAGCTTCATTAGGAAGCTTTTTCTCACATACATGTCACTCTTTCGTCTAAATTCGTGGTTTATAAAACTTCATTAGGGATTGCCCGTCTACGTAAGAATTTTTACGAATCCTACGGATTTCATAATCGTGGATGATATTAGTACGGCCATAGATCCTAGCTTGTCCCACGTAATTCTAGGAAAGGCTTTCATAGAAAATACCGGGATGACTTATGATCCGTCGTTAGGCTTTGAAGAAGAAGGGCGTCACTCAGACTTTTCATCTCAGACGACCCAGATCCAGAATCAGACGACGTTCCACTTGAAGACTGACGGCGTTACAACTCTAAGGCGACGTCGTCCCATCGATGACTTGGCCAAGACGAAAACCCTAATGACGGCGACCTGACGGTGTCCCACCTATAAGGAGACGTCGTCGCAAGTGTAAATCTATATATAAAATTCGATTTTTCTACATTTAGAGAGGTAGAATTTTGGAGTAAAAACCCTAAACGTTTGTAATCTGACTTGGACAGTATCTTAGGGTCCCAAACGCTATTTTACACATCAAGATAAGTGTTTTAATCCAAATTATCATTATGTCTTCCATTGATTATGTGTATGCTTGCTTGTTTAACATGTCTAGCTAAATTTCTTGTGTGTTTGCTTAAATCTATGAATCCTAGTTATTAATTATTGTTAGGTCGTCTCTTATTTTAATTGTAATAGGCTTAGGAGTGCAACTAGGCTTTTATTTTATTTAATGATTGAATAATCTTTGTGAAAGTTAGTTTATGAATGAATTTGTGGATTTCGTAGGCTAAACCCAAAGGTAACCTCAAAGAGTTAGGGCATATGCACACCCTACGACCTTAGAAAACACAACGCGTTAAGACAAAGGACGTGACAATTCAACAGATCAGTAAAAGATAACTAGGGAGTAATAGTATCTAGGTAAACACATTTTTAACCATCATACGAGCACACATCAAACAGACATAGCTACCCATAGTATTAGATAATTAGAATAGTAGAAGTAATCGGTAGAAGTACCCCCCCCCCCAACCTATTCTCCAAGATATTTCCCTTAGCTTTCTAAAAAACTATAAAAAGATAAAAATGAATCATCCTCAACCCCCAACCTTAGCGTAGTACATTTCTTACTAGCATTCCTATTCCTCTAGAGAACGATATCAATCCCCGAGGCTTACCCAATACTACACTACAACGATTAGGTTCATTGCCTAGGGTGTTGAAAAATTTGCTCGAAGAAAAGGAAGTACCTTTGACCCCGAACGCGTTTCGTATGTGCATCAGCGAACAAACGCACTATATTTGAAAATGCTAGGTATAACGGCAAATTACCTACTAGCGCCACTATTACTATTATTATATCAATTTCTATTGATACATTGTTAATGCCTTGTGATAACATCAAATAATCCTGAATATTAAGTGTCAATTTCCCCCAATAATGCTTGTAATTTATATAATTTATATGGATTTATGCTTGTTTTCCATTATATTTCACTTTCAGGTAAATTACGAGTATTTGAGCTAAAGAGACGCGAATTTTGAGAGTTTATTGAAGATATATCATAGTATGCTCATTTTGAAGAAGTTACGGCGTAACTCCACTCTCACAATTACGCCGTAACTAAAGCGTGGCTCAGAAAATCAACTCAACAGAAGATTACGGCGTAACTCTATCTAAGATTATGACGTAACCATATTAGGTCAAATGAGGTTCCGCGCCAAGATTTATTGAAGATACGGCGTAACTCCTTCCAGAGGTTACGCCGTAACCAGCATTATTAGTGCAAATTACGAAGAATTGTATGTTACGGCGTAACTCTTATAATTAATTACGCCGTAACCAGATCTGGCCTATAAATACCCTACGATTTCCAGCATTTCAAAGCATCCCATTTCACACACAACAATCAGAGAACGTGAGAAGAAGTCGAAGGCAGATCTAGAGGAGCATACGGAGCTATCTCCAAGGGAGAAATCACTCCCCTACGATAAGCATTAGCTTTTTATCTTTTCTTTACTTTCAATTCATGTATTTCGTAACATTAAACATTGAATTGATTGTTATAGTTAATATGAGCGGCTAAGCACCTCTTGGTGCTGGCCTAGTTATGATTCCTTAATTGTTTTGTTTGCGTTTACATTGCTTCCGTATAATTATTTCTAAGTGTATGCATGCATAGTTTGTTGGTAGCTACCTTTGTTTCGGTAGTTTTGAATGGCGGTAGAGGCTAGTTGCTTAGGAGATATGACCAACTGACCCTAAGTGAGTAGACTGAGACGGGAAGGGTAAGATATGACCAACTGACGACCCTTTCTACTTGTGCGATTTGACCAACTACATTTTTGTATTTAAATGGCTATATGTAAATGCTTTACAAAATTAACATGTATCCTTAAAGTTATACTTAAGATAACATTATATTTGTTATCAACAAAACACAAAGAGATCGCAAAATATTAATAAACATTTTTACGGTTTATTTGTATTAACAATCTCCCCCTTTTTGTTGATGACAAAACATAATGTTATGATGAGTAAAACTTAAAATAGATGTAAGTTTTGAAAGCCCCTAAGTTTTACTTCTTCTCCCCCCTTTTTGTCGAAACAAAAAGTTAACCCTTGGAAGAAATAAACATAAAAGTGTGGAAAGAAAAATAGTCCACGAATTGCTAACTCCCCCTTGACGGTAGCTCCCCCTTGTTTGGGGTGTCAAGTGAAGAAAAATAAAGATCCTACAAAAAGAAAGGTTAGTAACATGCTTATATAATCTTGTGATTGACGAGAATCAAGATTGGGAGCCAAGGTATGTAAACAAGGCCTTGTAATAAAACAACAAATTGTAGTGGTATTAATGCCACTTACAAGCATGTAAAAATAAGAACAATACTTGTTCTTGAAAATGACTCAAATGAGAAAGTACTAAAATTAGAAAATAGTAGTAATGATTCCGTCCATGCTTGCATAAGGTTTATGGATGGAGGTTTTGATGAGTGATGGTATTGATGCGATCAAGTATGAGGTTGAGTATGAATCGCATTTCTTCCCTAACTTCTATTGCAATTTCCCTAGTGGATTGGCAATGTTCACAATGTAGGTGATGTGGGTAATGAGTGCGGAAATTTTCCGGGTTGGTTTGATTTGAATTATGCGGAAGATGTGGTGGAAAAATAGGAAAATATGGAACAACATCCGGAATGTTTGTAAATGGTGGTGGAAAAGAACCTAGATGTTCTTGTAATGTGATGGGATCTAATGGTGGTGATGTTTCAAGATTTTGAAAAATAGTATTTGGAGATGTAGGGGGTGTTGAAAAGACTATTTCTTTTTGTTTGGGTTGTTTAGATCTTGTTGGAGTCTTAAAGAGTTCCAAAAGAGTGACTTTAGGTGGTGATGAAGTTGGTATACTTGTTGGTGATGAGGGGGGGTGCTATAATGGAAGCATCTTGTGGTGAGTTATTTGTTGAGGATGAGCCATTTGAGGTTTGTTTTGCTAAACAGCAAGATCGGATACTAATCCGTGCGGATATTCTAGATTTTAATTGTGGTATTTTGGATGGTGGAAGCACAAAGGTTTGGATATCATGATTGTTTGTACTAGATGATTCTCCTAAAGGGTTTTTGGATGACATGATGTAGTGTGTTGGTGAGGAGGAGATGGATTATGCAAGCATTTTGGGAGTTCTATATATAAAAAAACAAAGTATTGTAATGAATGCTTGACCCAAAATGTGGATTAAAATCTAATGATTAGATATGAATTGAAGGCATGTGATCATGAGAACACAAGCATTAAAGAACATACTCCCAAAAATGAAACAAATGTGGATTTTTCATCCAAAGTGAAAAAGTAGAAGTTGAAAACAGCTTCTGTTTCACGGATCCCACGGATCCTTCCCTTGAGGGATCCGTCCAGCATGAAGGCTGGGATCCGTGGGTCTGGTGATTCAGGCAGCACAAAACTTTCCTTTTGGAAACATTTTTGCCTAGTGTGTGCCTATATGCAAACTATTTGGAGTTGCGGTTATCTCGACCCCTAAAAATAAATAGAAAATAAACAAGAAGTATAAAACCATCCTATTGAGATAACCCGAAAACACATATTTAGTACACAAGTACGTAATTTTGTGTTGTCAATGCTCCTAATTCATTGTTGCTTAAATGGATGTACCCGAAAACACATATTAGTTATGTGTCCCCTTTAGCATTCAAAAGACATGAGATGCAATGAAAACGGGTTTTTACTTTGTATTAATAATGAAAAAGCGATTTGTGCTAGACGTGAGAAATTGCTTTTGTGAAATTGATACGGGAAGGTATCATCCTTTTTGGAAAAACATTTTGAAGAGAGGTTTTCTTTGAAAATGTATATGTATAAAAGAAAATAAGAAAGCTATAAGTGGAAAACTTATCTTGGGTTTTGAAATTTCCCGTATTGTTTGTGAGTTGTGCGTGAAATAGAAATCCTAGACTCAGAAAGAAGAAGGCTAGTGTTTACATACCTTGTAGATTCAAATAAGTTACGACGTTTGTTCCATTAGACCAAGACCAAGACGAAGTAGATTGAATTGTTCCCGCTTCAACGGTTTGGTGACGACGTCGGCTATGTTGTCTTCGGATGCTACCTTCTCAATAGAGATGTTCCCCTTTTGAACATTGTCTCTTAAGAAGTGATGTCGAATCTCTATATGCTTTGTGCGAGAATGCAATACCGGATTCTTGCTTAAGTCGATGGCACCTTTGTTGTCACATAGGATGGCTATGTCGCTTAGATGAATGTCATAGTCGACTAACGCTTGTTTCATCCATAGTGCTTGTTGGCATGCTTTGCCGGTGGAGACGTACTCGTCTTCGGTTATTGATATAGCTAGTGCCGTTTGTTTCTTAGAAAACCAAGACGTTAAACAACATCCCATGAAAGTACATACCCCACTTGTACTTTTTCTATCAACGTAATCACCTGCATGGTCAGAATCTGCATATACAATTGTTTCTACTCCCGTGCCCTTAGGATACCATAATCCTAGTTGTGTTGTACCCTTAATATATCTAAATATCCTTTTTACAGCTTCTAGGTGTGATGTTTTAGGGTCTTCTTGAAACCTAGCACATAAGCAAACACTAAACATGCTATCCGGCCTACTTGCTGTGAGGTAGAGAAGACTACCTATCATGCCACGATATTTAGTATTATCTACGGATTCTCCGTCTTCATCTTCTGTGAGTTTGGTGTCGGATGACATTGGAGTCCTAATTGGTTTTGACTCTTCTAGACCGAATTTCTTTAACATCTCCTTGATGTATTTAGATTGATTGAAGAAGATACCATCTTCTACTTGTTTTATTTGTAGACCAAGAAAGACACTAAGTTCTCCCATCATACTCATCTCGAACTCGTCATGCATGATTTTAGAGAAATCATCACACATGTCTTGACAAGTGGATCCGAATATAATATCATCTACATATATTTGTACTATGATTATATGTGACTCTCTTTTCTTAGTAAAAAGTGTGTTGTCAACTAACCCCATGGTATAGTTGTGTTTAACTAGAAATGACTTGAGTCTATCATACCAAGCTTTTGGAGCTTGTTTAAGACCGTAAAGGGCTTTCTTTAATTTATAAACATGTTTGGGTTTTTCAAAATCAATGAAGCCCGGAGGTTGAGCTACATATACTTCTTCATTTATGAAACCATTTAGAAAAGCGCTTTTGACATCCATTTGATAAAGATTTAGATCATTAGCACAAGCATACGCAAGAAGTATTCTTATAGACTCTAATCTAGCCACGGGGGCGTAGGTCTCATCAAAGTCTATTCCTTCTTGTTGGTTATACCCTTGAGCAACGAGTCTAGCCTTGTTCCTAGACACGACTCCGTTTGCATCTAATTTGTTTTTATAAACCCATTTGGTTCATATTATGGTTTGATTACTAGGTGGAGGGACAAGTGTCCAAACATCATTAGAAACAAATTGATTTAGTTCTTCTTGCATAGCCATTACCCAACTTTCATCTTTTATGGCTTCTTGTGTATTCTTAGGTTCTAAGGTTGAAACGAAACAAAACAAGCTACTTTGGTTTTGAACTTGAGACCTTAATGTTCGTTCGTTTAGTTTTCCTATGACTTTATCTACGGGGTGATCTTTGGACTCTTTAATGTTTATTCTTTCATCACTTAGAGGTTCTTCTTCTTCACTTATCTTTTTCTTTATTACTATAGCTTCACTTTCTATAATCTCGTCATCGACAAGAGGTGGAGAGGGTTTGGGTGGACTTTCATCAAATTTTATATTTAATGATTCTTCCACCTTCATTGTTTCTTTGTTTAATATGACGTAAGCTTTGCTATTTGGCGAGTAACCTAAAAAGATACCTTCGGTTGATTTAGGATCAAATTTTGTAAGGTAATTTTTAGTGTTAAGAATAAAACATTTACTACAAAAGACTCTAAAGTGATTTAACGTATGCTTTTTGCCTCGAAGTAACTCATATGGAGTTTTTCCTAAGATTGGTCTAATTAAGACTCGATTTAGTATGTACGTTGAAGTATCAACGGCATTACACCAAAACTTTTGAGGTATGGATTGTTCATTAATCATGGTTCTACTCATTTCTTGTAGGGTTCTATTCTTTCTTTCTACTACCCCATTCGATTATGGAGTGCGTGGAGCCGAGAAGTTGTGAGTAATACCATTAACGTCACAAAAAGCTCTGAATTGCACTTCATTATCGAATTCCCTACCATGATCCGTCCTAATAGACACTATGGGACTTCCTAGTTGTCTTTGGATCTTTTTGCTTAATATTTCAAAATAATTAAAGGTTTCCGTTTTGTTCTTTAAAAATTTTGTCCATGTATACCTAGAATAATCATCCACTATGACCAAAGTATAGTAGTTGCCTCCATAACTTTGGATAGCGGATGGACCGAATAAAATAATACATAGTAATTCTAGACACTTAGTTGTAGACACCATGTTTTTAGCTTTATGACTAGAATGAGCTTGTTTTCCTACATTACAAGCATCACAAAAGTGATGTTCATATTTCAACTTAGGTAGATCTCTTACTAGATCTTTGGATGATAGCGATTGAAGAAGTCGCATGTTGGCGTGACCCAATCTTCGATGCCATAAGGTCGAAGTATCATCCATAGAGGTAAGACATAGTTTGTCCTTAGGTTCATTACCGATTTTAATGACATAGACTCCATGTTTCCTAATTCCTTTTCCTATGGTTATGCCATTCTTTAGTATCTTACTACCGGTTTCGGTAAAAAGTACATTGCATTTTTATCACATATTTGTCCTATACTTAAGAGGTTAAAGTTTAGGTTTTCTACGTGACACACATCGTTAATGGTTAGAGATTTGTTAGAAATCGTACATTTACCGATGATTCTACTTTTGCTGTTTCCAAACACCACATTACCTCCATTGAAGGATTCATATGTGGAGAATAGATCCCTATTGCCGGTCATGTGCCTCGTGCACCCGCTATCCTTGACCCATTCATCGGGGTCTAGGTCGACCTTTAAGCACACCTAATACAATAATAATCTCAAAAGTTTGGTCCCCATTTGTTCATGGGTCCATTAGTGTTAAACATTCCATTCATGTTAGACATGTATGGATAAGATGAGGATGCATTCCATGGAGCAAAGTTTTGAAAATGAAAACCGTTTTGCATGTTTGGATTCCATCCCATTTGATGGTTGCTTTTTGGGTAAACGTTATTAGGTCTCCTAAATGAATAAGGTTTTGAAAAAGATGGAGCTTTGTTTCTTGCAAAAGTAGGATTATATTTTGGAGGTGGTTGTCTAGTGGTGACATGAGTTGGTTTCTTCCTATTAACTATAACAAACTCAGTTCTAGATGAGGAAGCTACGTTATTGCTACTGTTTGCTACAACAGATCCACGGATCCCTTTCTGTACACTAGCCGGTTCCCTTTTTAGGGGATCCGTGGGATCCGCCACAACAGTGGCTGGTTTTTCTAGTTCCTTAACAAATTTTGTTTCTTTACTTTCACTAGTTGATGGATCAAGTTGTTGACTACCTAGACCCTTTTGATTGTTACTAGTTTTAACACCTTCGAGTATTGTATCTAAAGTATTCGTACTCATTCTAGCAATTTTAGAATCTAAGTTATCTACTAGTGTTTGAAGTTGAACGCAAAGTTCACATTCACCACTTGCTATTTTACCCTTTTCTAAACGTTTTAGTTTTGCTTTTAATTCTATGACTTCTTTATCTAAACGTTGATTTTGACTCTTTAAAAGCTTGTTTTTGTTAATTAGTTTTAAGCTAATATTGCATAGTTTATCATATTCATTATGCAATGAGTCGTCATCGAGTGATGAACTACTATAGTATTCGTGACATACCTCGTCATTTGCCATGAGACAAATTTCTTCATCCTCCTCGTCGCTCATTCCCCATGTGCCGCTCACGAATGCCTTTTGATCATCCCGTTTGGGACACTTACTAATAAAGTGGTTTGGGTCCCCACATTTAAAGCAAGTACGATCATCCTTTGACTTCTCGTCCTCTTTGCTTTTCTGAAAGCCTTTTTTATCGTCATACGGTTGTTTGACGTATCTTCCCTTTCTTCTAAAGAACTTTTTAAAGTCCCTTACTGCCATAGCGTACTCTTCGTCGTCACTACTCGAAGAGGAGTTCTCCTCATTGCTCGTAGCCTTTTTGGCTTTAAGGGCAAGAGATTTGTGTTTCTCTTTCACCTTTGAAGCTTCAGAATCTTTAGCAAGGACAAGCTCGTAGACTTTCAGGTTGCCTATGAGTTCATCGAGGGTGAGAATTGTCAAATCTTTTGACTCTTCGATCGCCGTCACCTTGGATCTCCACTTCGATGGAAGTGCCCTTAGATATCTCCTAACATGATTACGGCTAGAAAAAGATTCATCAAGTGCTTGTAAAGATGTAATAATAGTATTAAAGTTAGCAAATGAATGATCTATAGTTTCCTCATCCGATATTGAAAATTGTTCATATTGTTGAACAAATAAATCAATTTTATTATTTTTAACTTTTTGGTTGCCTTGATGAGTTACAACTAAAGAATTCCAAATTTCTTTAGAGGTTTTAAGCATAGAAATTCTTTTGAATTCCTTTTTCGGTAAAGCATTATATAAAACCATTTTTGCTTCACTACTTTTAGAAAGCTTTTTCTTCATTTCATCGTTTAGTTTATCATGAGGTATGTGAACTAAATTTCCTTTATCATCATTTGAGGTAGCCTCAAAATCACCTTCAACAATAATGTACCAAAGATCAATATCTTTAGACTTCACATATGTTTCGAATCTATTTTTCCAATATATAAAACCATTAGTTTCAAGTAGTGGTGGTCGTTGCATAGATCCTTATAATTTTCAGAACCCATAGTGATCGAAAAGTTTTTAAAATACAATTTTATTTTAAAACTTTTATAAACTTAGCTCTTGATGCCAATTGTGGAAAACTATAAGGGGGGGGGGGTTGAATAGTTTTGCCGATTTTACGTTAGTTTCAAAAACTTTAGATTCGTTAATATGTGAGATCTTATGGATGTAGAGAAAGTATAGATCTAATGATAAAGCAAGTAAATAAAGTAAAGCGAAGGGAAAGAAAAGATACAACCGATGTATAGTGGTTCGGCTACAAGGACACCTTCCTTGCCCTACTCCACTCCCCGAGTCACCTACTCGAGAGTTCAAGCACTATGTCAACAAACTCCTTCACTTGGCGGAGAAGCCTTCACAACGTTGCTTATACTTTTTCTGGTACAAAGCTAGATACCGAGTCCGTAACACGGTGGACCAAACCAACACGACTATTACACAACAAATATGTGAAATATCAAAAACAAGATCTTCGCTACAGAAATCTTGCGGAGTGACAAATCAATCAAGGACCCCTTGCTTGGATGACTTGTAGAATGCTCGTGATCTCGCCTTAGAGAAGGACCTATATGAGGATCACAATAGAAAGAAAGAAGAACAACTCTCTAGATCAAATGATCTATATGTTAGAAGAGAATGAGAGTGTTTGAGAGATTTAGTAAGAAGAGGGGTGAGTTAGAATGAAGAAATGGCTCTCTATTTATAGGCAAAATTCTTCACTGTTCCCCGGATCCCACGGATCCCTTCCACAAGGGATCCGACTAGCACAAGGCTAGGGATCCGTGGAAAGCTCCTCTTTGCCCATGGGTTTTTTGGTTATGGGTCATGGGTTATGGGTTGGTCCATGGGTTATCTTTAGATTCAATGTATCTAAGTATACATTGTATCTAGTCTTCTTGGGTATGGGTTAAGATCCATGGGTTATGGTTTTTACCCATCCTAATAAACTATTACAACAAATGCTTAATTACTACATTTTTGTATTTAAATGGCTATATGTAAATGCTTTACAAAATTAACATGTATCCTTAAAGTTATACTTAAGATAACATTATATTTGTTATCAACAAAACACAAAGAGATCGCAAAATATTAATAAACGTTTTTACGGTTTATTTGTATTAACACATAGGTATAATGAGTAATTATAAATATTAAACCTGATCAGTAAAACCTGCATCAAGTTTTTGGTGCCGCTGCCGGGGAGTTATATTAGGATTTCTATTAAGTCTTTCATTTTTGTTTTGTTTTAAAATTTTCTCAAATTCTCACGATCTCTTTTCAAGTTTTCAGGTACCATGGAAGTTGTTAACATTGATTACCTCACTCTTGAGGAATATTTGGCGTTGACAAGAGAAGAAAAAGGGCCGGGACTAGTAAGACCGGCAATTGGAGCTAATGTCCGTTTCGATATTAAAGACCAATTTATGAGGGAGCTTCATTCTAACCCTTTTTCAGGAAACAGGGACAAAGATGCGTATGAGCACGTTGAAAATGTATTATACATCGCAAGCCTTTTTCAACATTTCGGGTGTGTCTCATGACGCTGTTATGCTAAGGGTGTTCCCCATGACTCTTACTGGGGCTGCCAGAAGATGGATCGGAATACTGCCCACCGGGGCAATTGATACATGGGCTCTACTAAAGAAGCACTTCATTCAGAGGTATTGTCCTCCGTCAAAGATATCTAACCAGCTCTTGGAAATCCATAATTTCAAGCAAGAAGACGATGAAACATTGTATCAAGCCTAAGATAGATACAACGATCTCCTTTACAAGTGTCCTACACATGATCTAAACAACCAGGAAAAAGTCAACATCTTCTACAAAGGAATAAACGTGACTACAAGACTGATGCTGGACTACCAAGGACAAATTCAGAGCATGACTCCTACTCTCGCAATTAAAGCCATCCAAAAAATGACTGATCATTCCCAGAAATGGCACGATGGAGGAAGCAAAAGGAACCAAGGCGAAAATCTTGACGGAATTGTAGCCATCACTAGCAAAATTGAAAATCTGAGTCGAGATATGCTAAAAATCAGAGAAACCATTCATGCCACCAAGTTGGTTGTGAAAGTTGTGGGAGAGGACATCTCACCAAGAATTGTCCTCACAATAACGATGAAAACATAATCGAAGAAGCTAAATATGGAGAAAGTCGACCGTTTTAAGGATACAATCGAAATAGTAATGGTTATTATGGAGGATCTGCTGGAAACTACAATCGTGGGCCTTATGGAGAAAAAGGCCCAACCTTGAAGAGACCATAAACAAATTCCTGAAAAGTTCAGCCCAAAGACAAAAGGAACAAGATAAATGGCTCATGGATTTCCAGGAAAACACAAATAAAAATCTTTCCAGGCACTACATAACCCTAAAAAACCTTGAAGCCATGGTGGAAAAGCTCAGTACAGAGATAGAGATGAGTAACATTGAACATGAGGGGACCAAACCTATGGTGGTATGCAATGCCGTTTTTGCTGATAATAATTCACAGGAAGTGATTGAGGAGTGCAAATCTACAACCAAAATTTTTGAGAAGACGATTGTCAACAGCCAGGTACAGTTACGCCGTAACTATTTTCCAGAGTTACGATGTAACCATGATTTGGAAGGCGTAACTAGGGCAGAAATCGGTTTATTTTCAGTTAAGGATTGTAGGACCTTATATCTATCAACTCTATCACACTAACACTAATATGAAGCAAGGAAATGGTGACTTAAGTATGTATATGGGACGTTTAGTACAAGAGAGAAAGATGAAAATGATGAGGTTTATTCCATATGAAAAACACACACTACACACTCAAGCACCCATACCAAATGGCATGGTATGTGCCTTTTATAATTATTACATAAAAGCCTCATATGCTTTGGATAGGCTTTGTTTGGATTGTGTATTGGGCTTACATTTCAACATGACAAACATAACATAACTAATAACCGGTTAGCTTGGCCCAATCCACGATCCCATTGACTATTCTATTACAATATCTAACTCACGTTACAAATTTCCTAAACGAGAATGACCATCACTTCTATTAATTATTATTAAGGCTAACAATCTCCCCCTAAGGGGTGGTCATTTAAAAGATGCTCCACTTGATTAGGTCTTTACTTTCCTTGAGCTTGAACTTTGCGTGTTGATATAGAATAGTCTTGATTCTTTGTTCCTTCATGCTTTGTGATCAGATAATGGAGTTGTCTGCCTTTCGTCAACTTCTTTGGTATAGGTGTCTCCACGTCTTTCTCCACCATGCTCATACTTCATTTTGACTTTGAATTTCCAATGATGAAGTTCTCTAGTCTTTGAACTTTGTAGATTCTTTGACATTGACGAAGAATCATCTTTAACTTTGTGTTGCCTTTGATATTGATGAGAACTTTCATTTGATGTTGTTGGTATGAGCATAGGAAGATGGTGTGGTATCTCCTCCAAGGGACTATCATCAGTACCTGCATACATATGTTAGTTGAAAAACACCAATCGATCACGGTGGGCTTTTCTAAAAGAATTGACCACTACGATTGTTTTACTGATTCCATTCACCTTGGTCGGGCAAATCAGCCGTCCGAATCCCATAAGGGACAGTTGGCATTACATAGAATAAATTCAAGTAATGACCCACGTCTTCAGGATTCAATTCGTGAAAGGAATCTCCTTAGCGGGATTTCCAGCACTTACAAGTTCGAATATCGAGGGTGTTAACAACATAGTGTGAAAACACATCTCTAATTCTTACAAAGGCTGTTCATGAACTGGAGGCCCTCAAGAAGGCTAACACGACATACAGAAGTACATCTACAGTTCAGGTGAGTTGCTGAAGTACACCGAAGCATCACTTCATGACTGTAGACCGTTTGAGACACACTAAGTGTAACCCATAAAGAATTACGAAGTGACCTGCTGTCAGGGCTGCTTGATGTTGACCATGGTAGGAATTTCTATTTAATCACTGAGGATCACAATTGTGAATCCCCTCATAAATGTTCTGGCAGATTGCTAAGATCTGCGTAGGACTCTAGAATATATCACTTGTGTCCTTATTGTTGAACAACAAGCGATGAAATATTAAATGTTCCTATGAGATCTTTTTATGAATCTCGTGGCTCTAGACTCGATTAGTGCATTTTTGGTTTTCCTAAGCGGAGACTAGGGAGAGGGTCTCCTTCTTCAATACCAACGATCTCTAAGAGAAAGTCGATAGGTTATGTAGGGTTCCCAGTGAGAATGAAACAAATCCTTTTAAGAGGAATTGAGTGGCTAGAAGGTTTAGTGTAGTGCGTCACTGGGTCCATGGCGTCTTTTTCTTCAATACCAGTGTCATCTAGTGACAACCAGTAGCAGATGAATTGAACCCGGTTACTGCCCTAAGGTTGATTATGGAGGGCTATTTATTTTCACCCTTTCTTTACTTTTCTTTTTAATTCTTCAACCCCTTCTTTCTCCTTTCTCACATTATTCCTTTTTTCAGTCATACCTAAGGACTTCTAACACTAACTATGGGTATTGTCCTTGGGTAGATCCCTCCAGCTCTGGCGGATCATAGGACGGATTTTCCTATCCTTAGTCACCTTATAACTCCATGACTATCCCATGTTGCCATAAAACCTTTTCTTGAAAATCTCTCAGAGTGTTTATGATTGAAAACATGTTTTTTTAACACCTTGAGAGTTTTGCATTTTCAGAAACACTCCCCCTTCACATGTGCTTATATTGTTTTAACTTAAATCTGCACATAGAAGGTAGAGTTCGCACTTTTTGAATTGATCAGCTCATGATAGACAATTCCCCCAAGAGACACTGTTACGTTGGTTAGTTAAAGAGTTCCATTGTCAGTTTTAAAGTGACAACTAGCTCTAATAACTAACTTGAAGTTGTAAACACTTCTTGAAAAGAAGGTTAGACCCATGAAAGTGCATGTCTATCACAAGTTTCTCGAAATGGTACATATACTGACTTTAATTTCTCGTCAATTCATTAGTTTCGACTGAGTCGATCTCTTTTGAGATTCAAACAACAATCATTAAAATTTTTGACCACATTTTAATCACGTCTTCTCCCCCTCAAAAATAGCATATTCGTGATATTTTTTATATCAACGGATTAAACATCATTTTTAGAATCTTTTGGGGAGACAAACGGATTTGATTTAAGCATGAATTTGGAACATTTTTGTTTTATACTCCCCCTTTAATAAAGCATAAACAATAAAGGGTTTTGGAGGGAGTTATCTTGAGCACAAAATATTTTCAAAGATTTTGAAAATCTTTTTGAACAATCTTGAAAAAGGTGCTCAAGATTATGATGATTTCTCGCCATTTTTAAATGTAGTGCACTGAAGCGTACACTAGATATTTTCTTTAAAAACACGAGTTTTGATTTGAGATAATCAAAAGTCATCATTTTTGGTATGGGTTTCGTACTGAAGTATACGAAAGCCATAGTGAAAGAAATTTTGAGAAACGGCATGTTTTAGAAAATATTTAAAGAACTCTCACTCAAGCATCTGTACATGTCCGTATCATTGTTGAATGACATTTCTAGAAACGTACAGAATATCGATTATACGAGAGACATGTCGTGAGAAGAATATTTTTTGATTTCTGATTTTATATTGTTTTTGTATTTTTTGAAAGTTTTATATTTTTATATTTTGCTTTTGTTGGTTTTTCAAATTTTGTATTTTGATTTTCAAAAATATTTACAGCGAAGCATTTTGGAAAAGCATTTTCAAGAAGATTCGAGAAGACGTTCTAACTCCTCAGGGGTTAGGCTTCACATTCCAATTCGTCGAACTAGATCATCAAACCTTTGTTTTGGAAGGGCTTTAGTAAATAGATCGGCGAGTTGGTAATCTGTCTTTAGGAAAAATAATTCAACAGTACCTTCTTCCACGTGCTCTTTAATGAAGTGATAGTGGACACGGATATGCTTAGTCTTTGAGTGATGAACAGGATTGCACGATATAGCTATGGCACTTTTCGAGTCATAATACATAGGTATTTTATCGAAAGTAAAGCCATAATATGTGAGTTGTGTTCTCATCCACAGAACTTGAGCACAACACGCAGATAGAGACACATACTCAGCTTCAGCGGTTGAAAGTGCAGTGCAATCTTGTTTCTTTGAAGACCAGCTTACTAACTTTTAACCCAAAAATTGTGCTCCTCCTGATGTGCTTTTTGCTGTAACTTGATCACCTGGGTGATCCGCATCTGAAAGGCTATAAGATCAAATCCGGATTCCTTTGGATACCAAATTCCCATGTGAATGGATGTCTTCAGGTACAGAAAGATCCGTTTAACCTCTTTGAGGTGAAGTTCGGTAGGCTTTGCCTGAAACCGTGCTAATAAGCAAACAGTAAATTGAATATTTGGTCGACTAGCAGTGAGGTACATGAGAGAACCAATCATGCTCCGATATTTCTTCGGATCGATGTGTTTCCTAAATAAATCGGCTCCAATTTTTGGTGAAGTTACCATTGGTGTACCAACCGAATCACAATTGTCCATACCATGTTTTTTCAAAATCTCAATTGTATATTTAGATTGATTAATGAAATTTCCACGAGGGGATTGATGTATTTGTAAACCAAGAAAAAAATTTAGTTCCCCCATCATGGACATTTCAAATTTTCTTTTCATGATATTTTCAAAATGTTTTGAAAGATTCGGATTAGTGGACCCAAAAATGATGTCATCCAAGTAAATCTGAACAATCAAAATGTCATTTTTTTATTTTCGTGTAAACAAGGTAGGATCAACTGTTCCTTTGGTGAAATTATTTTGGATCAGTGTTAGGATCGTATGTATGGATGATATGGTGAATCGGGAGGTCTTGAAAGATGGAAGAACACCATCTTCAAGTTAGTGAGAGAAACTAGAGAGAGAAGGGAAACTAGTAGGTGTTTCATTAAAGATGAAAGGGAAAATACACTAAGAGTCTCACCCTCCTAGGAAATTCTAGGAGGGTATTTATAGCTAAACACTTACAACTATGGCTATATGACATAACAAGCCCATGTGTTTTAGCTAACAAGGATAGAAATTGTAATCCCGTCAATGTCGTTCCATTTACGAGTTAGGAGCGATTCCAACAATCAGGAAAGAAGTTAATTCGTCATACCATGCTCTCGGAGCTTGTTTTAAACCATAGATTGCCTTTTTGAGTTTATAGACGTAGTCTGGATGTTCCATATCTATGAAGCCTTCTGGCTGACTCACATACACTTCTTCTTTCAGATTTTCATTCAATAATGCAGTCTTAATGTCCATCTGATAAACCGTGATGTTTTTGTGAGCTGCATAGGCAAAGAAAATCCTGACTGCTTCAAGTCTAGCTACCGGCGCGAATGACTCTTCAAAATCTATTCCTTCTTCCTGTTTGTATCCTTTAGCTACGAGACGAGCTTTGTTGCGAATGACAATCATCTCTTCATCCTTTTTGTTCTTCCATAACCATTTGAGATCGATGACGCGAATGTCAATTGGTCTTGGAACCAAATCCCAAGAGTCATGAAGACGGTATTGGAGAAGTTCTTCCTGCATCGCTTCTATCCATGCGGGTTCTGCAATTGCCTCTCGAATGTTCTTCGGCTCTATATTGCTAATTGAGCAAAGGTAAATGCACAAGTCGCAATCTGTGGCAAGTTGGCATCTCGTCTGAATTGGCCTTGAAGGTTCACCAATAATTTGTTCAATTGGATGGTCTTTTGTCCACTTCAGAGTAGAAGGATACCGTAGGTTAAACGTATGCGAGTTAGATGGTTCTCGTAAGTTTGAAGATGAATCAGTTGATTCCGTAGCAAATGGGTTTTCAAATACGTCTTCATCTAACGTTGCATCGTTTTGGTTTTGTGTCGGCTCTTCTTGAAATGATATGTTTTGGTGTTGCTCATCAACTGTTGGTAGAACGGGTTCAAGAACTGGAGTTGTTGGAGTCGATGTTGATGGAGTTGGAGCATTGGTTTCGACTGTGGTAGATGCATCTTCTGTTGGTGGTGGTAGTTGATGATGTTGAGTGGGTGCAGCGGAATGATGGTTTGATGCATTTGTCGAAGTTCCACCATAGTATTCATCGAACATTAACTCGAAGAAATTCTCCCATTATTGTTCTGAAGGTGTGTCATACGAAGTTGATGGAGCACTTTGAGGTACGAGTCCTGAACTGATGTGTCCAGAAGTCTGCTGGTTAGGTGTGGGTCCTAATCTGCTTTGATTAGAAGCCATCGGATTAAGCGCGGGTTCTAGAGCAAGTCTCTCAGAAGCCATTTGTGAAATTTCATCAAAATTCACATTCATCATCTCCATGATCCTCCTAGTTCTTCTATTATACACCCTGAATGCCCTCGAGTTATCTGAATATCCAATGAAGATTCCAATATCACCTTTAGCTTTCAGTTTTCCTAGATCTTCTCTGTCATTCGTCAGATAGCACAGAGCGCCAAACACGTGAAAGTAAGAGATATCAGGTTTTTTGTTGTTCACTAGCTCATATGGGGTTTTATTGAATCTTGGATGGATTAGGGATTGGTTCTGAGTGAAACAAGCAGTGGCAACAACATCAGCCCATAAAAATAATGGTACACTAGAATAGATTAGCATTGTGCGAGCAGCTTCCACAAGAGTTCTATTTCTTCTTTCAACTACCCCATTCTGCTGTGGAGTTCTAACAACTGATGTCTGATGAGTGATTCCAACATCTTCAAAATAAGTTCTTAACTAATGATTTGTAAATTCTGTGTCGTTGTCTGTTCTTACAATCCTTACTGGAGCTTGAAGAAGTACTTGAATACGCTTCAGAAAGGTGATGATGATGCATGGTGCTTCGTCTTTTGACCTCAAAAACTTAACCCATGTATATCTTGAATAGTCATCGACGATAACAAGAATATAATTTTTCCCATTAAAGCTTTCAACTCTCATTGGGCCACATAAGTCCATGTGCAACATATGTAACTTTGCTTCCGAACTAGGTACGGATTTGGGTTTATATGATGCTCTTTTGCTTTTTCCTTGTTCGCATCATGGACATAGGTGATCATTGGTGTATTTGAACTTTGGAAGTCCGTTGACGATGTTGTCTTTGGCAAGTTTGTTGATGGTGTTGAAATTGAGATGGGATAGTCTTCTATGCCACAACCAGGACTTTGTTCCAGATGCTCTTGTCATAAGACATATTGGAGATGAAGAGGCCATTTGGTTAATGTCAATAGCATACAAGTTTGTGTCACGATTCCCAGTTAAGAGATCAATGTCATCCAAGTTTTTAACGAAGCATGAATTTCTCCTAAATGCAACCTCTAAATCTGCATCACAGAATTGCCTGACTGAAAACAAATTTTGTCCCAACCCTTCGACATAGTAAACCCGAGTGATTAAATAATTTCCAAAAGGTAGATCTCCATAACCCATGATAGCTGCTACATGATCATTTCCAAAGCGTACGGTTCTCATGAATTTCCAGACGAAATTGATCAGCAGCTTCAGATTCCCGGTCATGTGCTTGGAGCAACCCGAGTCGATGATCCAAAGACATATTTCGATAACATGCCAAGAACACAAGAAGAAGTTTTTGGAAACCGTTTTGATTTTGGTTCCTTTGGGTTAGAGGTAAAATCCTGATCACACTCATAGAAGTTTTCTACTGGGTATACTGGTGTAGTACTCATTCTACCATTCTGGAGTGTGAAAATTCTACCCGTTGGTTTTCAAATATCATCCCTAAAGTACAGACTATGCTTCTTATCAGTAGTGTAAGACCTAAATCTTGCAACTAGATTTCCTATTGGTTTAGCATAAGTTCTTTTTAGAACGTTCATCTGAACAGGCTTAACATTCTCATTCTTAGAAACACAATCATCTTGAACATTACTTAAAGATTTCTTGCAAGTTACACAAATAGATTCAACACATTCATTTAACACAGCAAGTTTCATAGGTTCATTACATTCAGATGAAATGTCTTTCTTATTACAAAGTGGTAAATTCCTAGGGTGTTCTTCTACTTTCTTCTCTTTATTCAAGCTACTACTCCTAGAGGCAGGTGAGACTCTATTGTTCCTTTTATTGCTCTTAGGCTTTAGTCTGCTGCTCCTAGAGGTGCTTTCTTGTCCTGTAGAAGGTAAGGCACACGCATTAGGATTCACATAATTTTCTAGAGAAGTGGTTTCAGCTTTCCTAGTCTCTGTATAGTGCTTTTCTAAACTTATGTCGTTTGTTCAATATGGTTTAGATGTGGAGGCAGACGCATTAGTGGTACTCATCTTAAAAAGGCCAGGAGCTAAAACTTTTTGTTTCTCGATAAACGCTTTTACTGTTTCAACAATCTTTTCTTTTTGCATTTGCAAGGCATGTGGAGTGACTGGTTTTGACAAATCATTGTGCTCATTGACTTTTGCAGGAGGCTGAGAAATAGACATTTTTGGTTTGGAAACCGGTTTAGAAACATTTGTTTTCTCCTCAGTCAATGGTTTTGCAAACTTAGTATCCACAGCCTTTCCTTTTTGACATTCCAGCTGAGCTCTCAAAAGGTAATTTTTCTCTTTCATGTCCTTGTAGGCACGCTCATACGACAGTTTGTCATACTTGCATTCCTCATTTTTTCGATCAAGTTGTTTAAAATATAAGACATTTTCTTTTTCAAGTTTTTCAAGAGCGTTTTCATATTTTGAAACAATTGCGGAGACTGGAGTTGTTCATGGTCTTCAACAGAATATGTTTGTAAAATAATGGACATGATATAAGTAGTTATAAAATCTTCGAAGAGAAAATCATTTAAATTTTCCAAAACTTTGATGTGTTTAAAACAGTTATTGGCTTTCTTTACCAGGGATTTATGGTCCTTGACAGAGTCAACTGTTTCATTTAAAAATGCTTGTTCAAAATGAATTACCCTCGCACTGATGTTGTTTAGCGGAGTGGCAATTTGAGTTTCAAAAACCTTTTCATTTCATCATCAAAATTAGAAAACCAGTTGTTAGTACTGATGTTGATTTTAGATTTAACAATCTGTTGAAGTTGCCCAATTCTTGTTTAAACGTCATCAAAAATGCTTCTAGCATCACTTGTGTTAAAAGGATTGTTTGAAGACATTTGTTCCATGTTCGAAAACGATTTTGAGACAACTACGGGTTTTGAAATTGGTTTTGAAACTGTTTTTGACTCATTGTTTGAAACACTGGGTGAGATGGAAAACTTTGACTTTTCTTTTTTAGGGACAAAAATAATTCCAGACATTTTGTTTAGTTTGTTGTAATCGATTGGTTTTAAATCTGGGTTCTTTTGTTTCATTTTTGATTTACTCTCATCAATGAGTTATAACGTTTCATGAGAATTACGAACTTTTATGGGTTCATGCTTATCTAACAATGCTTTTCCATTATACAAAACATTCTGCTCTTTCTAAGCTTTCTTGAGTGCACAAGGAGGTTTGTTACCAAGAGCCATTTTTTGAGTTGTATGAAAATACGGGTTTGTTTGATTCGTTAAAATATTGGTTGTTTGAGCTAAATGACCCGCTGTAACAAGCAAATTTTTCAATTTGTTGATTTTTTCATCTTTCTCAAGAATTTCATCAAGAAGAGAATCTTCTCGTTTTGAAAAGTCTGCAATTAATGGTTTCTTCTCTTTTTCAAGACCATAATAAGTTTCTTTTTGTTTAGAAAGTTGGTTTTGAAGATCAGAAATTTCCTCGTTTAAAGATTTGATTTTTAAGTTCAAATTAACATCAAGTGCGTCATACTTAATTTGCAATTGTTTTTATCTTAAAACGGAATTTCTATAACCACTTTCTAATTCTGACTCTTTGTTTGTGTGAAATTCAAAAGCTTTTGCATTCTCCTTGTACCTCTCAAGCTCAGCGGTCAATTTATCATTCACGACCTTAACATCGCGATTGACCTTTTTAACTTTTTCAATTTCAAAGCCACAATTATTAATCAATGATTCAAATAAGGCATGTGTTTCCTCATCAGTCTCAGTATTTTGTGCCACAGAGCCTCCATTAGGATCCGCATCTGGAGTCTCAGAGTGAGTATTGCTACAACTCGAATTATCCAGGTATGTATCATAAGTAGGTGCTGGTGTCACAGAATGTTGTTCGTCATGAGTAAACACATCAAATATGACATTGTTATAGCATGGATCAATGATTGGTACCTCAGATACTGCATTGGCGTCATAAACATGAGGTGTGTCAGAATCAGTGTCGTACTTAGCCTCCTGAAGATTTGCCATGAAGATGCAGTTTGCATTGATATCTTCTCGGTCTTCCAATTCATCCATAATTGCTACAAAGTCATGTTCCTCAGCACTCAACTGCATCCCTGCTTCTGCCTTTTGTACCAACAGCAATGCTTTCTGGAGATATGGTATGTGCTAAAACACATACCATTTCTTTACCAAAATAAACCCAAAATAACCAAGAAAGAGCCGTTTATGCCTAATATTTGTTGGTTTCTTGAGTTTATGCATGTGCAGGTACGGATATGACAAAACACACAAAAGAAAGGCAAAACCGAAGAAAACCGAGCACGAGAATGAGAAGATTGCAAAAGCCGATGCCGGGATGCTATTTATGGGATTTGGATGCTCAAAAAGTCAAATTACGGATCTCGGGACATGTTGGGAGTTTTCACATATTCACCTTTCATTTCACCAAATTTCACAATTTACCCTCAACTTTCCCTAAATTACACTTTTTACCCCTCACTTTCCCATAATTACCAATTTTCCCCTATTACCGTTCACTTTACCAAGTTACCAAATTTCCCCTTTCCCTTTCATAATTTACATCATTGATCCTTGTTTATTGCAAAATTACACAAATGGTCCTCCTTAATGCAAAAATCTAGATAACTAAATATCCAACAAAACACTACTTCTACCCTTTTACAAAAAAAAAACAACCAAACCAGCCCAAGCCCACCTCCTTTCACCCCATAAATCATTTACCCGTATCCCACTTTATAATACATACCTGGTCAAATATCTCCAAGACCCGGTCAACCATCCCTTTTATCCCAGGGTCAACACAAATAAAAAACCGGTCAAACCCCACTCAAAACCCCATTGTTACTGTTTATCTCTTGCCCAAGCTTTTACCCTGCATCCCAAGAATTAACCCAGCCATAAACTTAGTACTAGGAATCTTAGAAGCTGATGTGGCCAAAGAATGACACCATGGCAAATCCCAGCTCTCTGATTGGGTGAAGCAGCTCATCATATTGATCAAATGGTTGTGATACTAGGATTGGTGACCAAGCAAAGATCAAAGGCTGTGATTTGTGATACCAGAAGCTTCTTCTAAACCCTAGCAAGCTCAAGAATTCTGCTATAAAAGCCCCTCTCAGTCACACAGAAGAATTGTCCAGTTTTTTATGTTATTAGAAAGCTTAGACCATTTTATTTATGTCAATTTAATGCTTATTTAGTTAATCAATTTTTATATTCAGTGTAATTTCAATATTCAGTCTTTGTACTCTTTTTAGTTTTTAATTAAAAAAAAAAAAAAAAAAAAAAAAAAAAAAAAAAAAAAAAAAAAGAAGTCAGTTTTACTTATAATTGTCCAAGTTACCTTTAATGATTTTGAATTCAGTTAATGTCAGTTCATATGTTCTTATTAAAGCTTAGTGAGCTCTGATAAGCTTATAAATAGCTTATCCTGAGTCTAGTCTTTGTTTTCTCACATTTTCTTAAATTGGTCAACAAAAGTCAATAATGGTCAAAACTGCTTATTAGTGCTTATTAGTTGTTGAAGTCTGCTTTTCTAGGCTTATTAGAGTTAGCTTATTGTCTATGTTCAGAAATCCAAACTTAAAAAGTCATTTTTATTTCAAAAAGCTAAAAATCAGTTTGATAAGGGGTGTTTGGATTGTGCTTATTTTAGGAGATTTGGTAAAGTTTTAATGTTGAAACTGAGTTAAAAGGTTCTATTTGCTGATTTTTAAGCCTTATTGATCATTTTTTTAAGTTTCAAATCTAAGTTTTGTGTTCCCATTTGTTTTTAAAAATCTGTCACTTTAGTCTCAAAACAGTTTTTCTTAGTCTTCTCCAAGGTTTTTTAAGTCATTTTCATTTGTTACAAAAATTCTGAAAAATTAAAAATAGCATTTTCACTAGTTAGTTTTATTATCTTTAAAAGAAAAAAAAATAAAAAAATCAAATGTTTAGTTTGTTCGGATCTCAAAGTTGATGGTTTGGACTATATATGCCCTGCATCAGGTTCATAACTGTTATTACTCTGTCCATTTAAGTTTGTACTTTATTTGCTTATTCTGTAGAAGTTCTACTTGATTGTTGATTCCTTTTGTAGCCCTTAGTTCTAGCATTATTAGTTTTAACTTAGATTGCAATCTAGAGCTTAATCTGATAGATTATTTTGCTTGCTATAAGTTACTTTTCTATTCCTTGCTTCTGCTATAACAGTATATAGGAGTGCTTAATTGCCTATTAGTTAGCTTAGTTAGCTCACTTAAGCTCCCTTTAGCATTTCTAATCATAATAGCTTTACGACTTTAAGTTCTAGCTTGTTTTAGCTTGTTTAAATACCCATTAGCGGGCTATTTGGTTTCTGCATTGAAAATCTAGTAGTCCTAAGTTCCTTTTAGTTTAGATTTTTAATTTCGTCATATTAAGTCCTTAGAAGCTAAAATTTTGGATACAAGCACTCTGGTTGGTGGTTGGTAATATGGTGATTTTAGTTTATTTTTGTGATTTTTATAAGCTAGCTTAATGTAGGCTTAAAGTAGGCACAGTAGGGCCGTTTGGCTTATTAAACTTAGAATCTGAAATTGTGCAATAGTGCTTCTAGCTTGTGCTTTTAGGTTCTAAACCAGTTGCATTAGCTTACTCTTGGTCAGTTTAGGTTAGCTTTAGCTTATGGTAGTTTTTTTGTAGCTTTTAGTGGCTTTTGGCTTATTTTTTATTGCTTCCTATATCAGTTGTGTGCCCAAATCATATTTCCTGCACTCCAAAGTTGTTTCTGTTATTTTTCCCTGCTTCTAAGTATTATTTTAGATTTTTCTGGAAGTTTTTATATTTTTCCTAGCTTATTTGATATTTTTCTGAATTTAAATTCAATTTTAAGCCTTTTTAATTAGCTTTTAATCCAAATAAATCATAAAAGGTTCAGAAAAATGCAATTTCAATTTTTTTAGGTTTAGAATATTCAAAAAGTCATAAAAAGTATTTTTCCAGAATTTTAATAGCTTAAATAGTATTTTCTAGGAATTTAATTAGATTTAAATAGTTTTAAATTCATAATAATTAGAGAAAAATTCAGAAAAATGTAATTCCAGTTTTTAAAATTCTTTTTAGTTAATTAAGATTTTTTTTAAAATAGTTTTGTAATTTTCTTGCATGTTTTCTTAATTTTTAGCATTTTAGCTCTATTTTAAATGTTTAAAGTTAGTTTTTAATTCAAAATAAATCAAGAAAAACCAAAAAATTAGTTTTAATTTTCAAATAATTTTTAAATAACATTTTTAGCTGTAGAAGATTTTTAGTTCATTTTTATTGGTTAAAAATTAGAGTAGTTGCATTTAACTCGCGTTTTATTAATTACGTTAAATCTCATTTTAGATATAACTTGCATAATTAGTCGTATTTATTTGATTGCATTATAGATCCTGTAGTTTTAATTGCTTTCCTTTATTATTCTTTGCACCGTAGTTTAGAAATCATCCAAAATTCCTTTTTAACCATTCGAATCACGAATCACGCGACGTGAGTTGTTAAACTCCATTCATCCCTCGCTGGGAGAACGACCCGGGAAATACATTCCGTTTGTATTTCTTCAGAAAATATCTGTACGAAAACGAACTATCAAGATACGCTGAATCCTTCTTTTTCGGCTTAGTAGGGCAATTCCTTGCAATGTGACCCACTCCTTGACAGTTGTAACACGTAACCCGATTAGCCTGATTCACATTTCCATAATTCCCAATTACTGGAGCTGCAACATTCCCATTCGGATTACCCACTGTTCTGTTCCCAACATTTTGACCCATCTGATTTCCAACATGCTGACCCAACTGATTACCCTGATACTGAACCGCCTGATTTCCTGCATATTGACCCGTATTCTGCATATTCTGATTACCCATGTGAAATCCAGTAGCATATCCGTGTTGATTCCCAATAACCCCAACCATTTGTCCTCCTTGACCCATATTCATACCCGGTTGAGCAATTTGTCTGTTGCGAGTGTTTGAAGAAATCATTTGGTTGCTGTTAGTTGGAGTGAAATAGCGTCCTTTGAATACTTTAGTCAAATAAGCGAATGCATTAGACAATGCCTCTGTTTGTTCAGCTTCAATGTCAGTGATTCCTGGATCCTGGTATTGTGGATATTGTTGTTGTTGAATGACTTGATGTTCGGGTGGGTAGAATTGTTGTTGAGGGATGTCAGGTCGTGGTTGTGGAATGTATTGCTGCATGTTGTTGTTGTTGGTGGAAGATGATAGAGAAGGTTGTTGTTGTGTGTTCCCTGGAGTCTGTGTCTTTGCAATTAGTGCCAAGGGATCATGATTTTTTGCCAATTTCTCTTTTCTTACTTCATTGGCTTCAGCTTGGTTTTGTTTCAGAAAATCGTAGAGTTGATCAAAATTCACTTGATGTAAGTCCTTTGTTTGGTTGACAATAGTGACATAGCGTCCCCATTCTTCTTGAAGATTGTTGATGAATTTGATGTTACTCACGATATTTCTGGGTGTTAACTTGTTTCTTATAAGCTCATTCATCAAAGTGCAAAACCTTCCATAGTAGGATTCAATGGATTCTCCTGGAGTTGAAGTAAACTTCTCCCATTCAGTTAGCAGCTTGTTCTCCATGTCTTGTTGACCAATTTTTGTTCCATAACATAGCCGTCTAACACGTTCCCACATATCGTAAGCAGTTTCACAATTGTCTACAACAGCAAAGATGTCTCTTGGTAATCCCAGTTGGATAATGTGAATTGCCATGTCATCTGCTTCGATCTGCTTCTTATCCTCGTCAGTGTATTCTGATTCATCTTGATCACGAAAAGATGGTGGGACGGGAGGTGTTGCATTAGGAATTCCAGGGTCTTGGACTTGTCGAGGCTTGAAGGGTCTATTCGTAATGGATTAAATCATCAGTTTCCCATTAGGTTTGGTTTTGATGTAGGGGAGCATACAACTTGTCCATTGAAGATATCCACCTTTTTCAAGCATAGGAGGACGGTTTTCAGAACCTGCAGCATGAATGTCTTGTTGAGTTGCCATTGATGAAGGTATTAGTGATAAATTTGATGTCAAAACGCATAAGTGTCAAACCGCATAAGCCAAATCGCATAGGTGTCAAACCGCATACACGTCAAACACATAAGCGTCAAAACGCATAAGCGTCAAAACGCATAAGCTCAAATCGCATAAAGTACAAGTAGCTTTCAGAGTTTTGTCTTTTTATGCTTTTTCCACAAATCGCTTTGTACTTTTAGCTCAAATTGCATAAAAAACACAAAACGCATAGAAGAATTTGACAAATCGCATAGAAGAAAAAATGACTTCTTTGGTTCGAATAACACCCAAATAATCCACTTAACGTACGATCTAACCTATCTAAACATCAAACTAATCGAATATAACAATCTTAAGCCTAAAAGTACAAACTTTAAGCTAAGAAAAGCAAAAAAGTCGAATGGTTTAATGCTTTTCACCACATATACGAACCAAAAACACTCCTAGATCATTGTTTGGCGATTGATACCACTTGTAGGACCTTATATCTATCAACTCTATCACACTAACACTAATATTAAGCAAGGAAATGGTGACTTAAGTATGTATATGGGACGTTTAGTACAAGAAAGAAAGATGAAAATGATGAGGTTTATTCCATATGAAAAACACACACTACACACTCAAGCACCCATACCAAATGGCATGGTATGTGCCTTTTATACTTATTACATAAAAACCTCATGGGCTTTGGATGGGCTTTGTTTGGATTGTGGATTGGGCTTACATTTCAACACGACAAACATAACATAACTAATAACCGGTTAGCTTGGCCCAATCCACGAGCCCATTGACTATTCTATTACAATATCTAACACACGTTACAAAGTTCTTAAACGAGAATGACCATCACTTCTATTAATTATTATTAAGGCTAACAAGGATATTAGTGCAGACGGGTTAGTCATTCCATGTTCAGTTGGGAGTTATGATATCTTGGGGGTAGTAGATTTTGGGTCTAGTATTAACATCATGCCACTTTCCATATTATTAAAAATCAAATTAATCCATCTTTGGAAAACGGATATAGTGATTGAGATGGCGAATAATACCAGGGCTACTCCGTTAGGAATTACAGGTGGTAATTGTGTTAGAGTCGATAGATTTTTTTCTGCCCCCGAATTTGTGGTTATCGACATGGAGGAAAATACGAAGGAACGTTTGATTCTTGGTAAACCGTTCCTTGACTCATTGGGATACTATGGTGATAGAGTAGAATTTAAATTGGACAAAACCTTATGCCATGAGCCGGATGAAATTGTAACAACTAAGGATTCACCGGAGATTAAATTGGATTATTCCGATAGGTTTCCTCCTTCATATTTTGACCATTTGCAGGGGACCGAATCAAGTGATGATGACAACAGCGATGAAGAAGATAATGAATCTGACCTTCTGTGCCTAGTTATGTTGTTACGGGAAAACTTCACTGTTGTGCTCCTGAAATTTGTTAAAGTGACATTGCCTACATGTTCTCCTTATCAAAAACGATGTAATTGAGGAGGAGATTTTCTCGTTCGTAGGATTGAAAAAGCAGCAGAAGTTTGGTGGTGTTGGGAAGACGAAAAATTAGTTAAGAGGCGATGGATTCAAGGGCACAATATTATGAACGATTGGTTCACTAAGGTCGATTGGACTATTCATTTTTGGGAACCATCTATGATGTCTGATGAATTCACCAGGGCATGGCCTACATGCAACCCTAACCGCAAGATCTGCGCGATGGAGGAGAATTCCCCGATCCTAATTGGCTCAAACGCAAGGAATGGGCATGTTTTGACGAGGAAAATAGAAGGGAAGTCGGATACAAGGGAATCTCATTTGAAAACTGGTTACGAGTTAAGTTTGGAGCTGTTAAAATAAAATGGGAAGAAGAGGCTAAATTTCGTTACGAATGGGCAAAGGCTAATTTTTTGCAAGAAAATCGATATTCCGTAACTAGGTTTGTTTCTCCACGTGTTTGGGACCAGCCTTCTTCAAGTAAAAGAGCAGTCATGGAGGAAGTTGGCCAAGTCCAAAGGCCACTATAAAGCCCCGAGGCTTTGAGTCTAACTTAAAGACTCGTAAATAAAGAAAATTGCTCTTTCGGAAGACAACCCGAATTATCCCTTTCATTTGTTTTATTTCCTTTCTGTTGGGTTTTGTGTTTTTAACCATTTTTGCAGGAAACGAAGAAAAGTTGCTGCTGCAGCATGTTGATCCGACCAGAGTTACGGCGTAACTCATTCTCATGGTTACACCGTAACAAGCCCTTTTGCAGCAGAACTTCAGAAGCATTACCAATTACGGCGTAATCCCGTTAAGTGGTTACGCCGTAGCTACACTTTTGCAGCGTATGCCAGGTTTTGCCTAGTTACGGCGTAACTCCTTCTGGAGTTACGGCGTAACTATCCTCTGCATTACTTTTTTCATTTTAAACACAATAACCTTGTATTAGTCTTTTAAATGAACTTTGTGGGTATGTTCCCTGTAACCCTCACGAGACTACACTCGTCCACTTGGGACACCAAGTGGTTTAAAAGGCTTGTTGCATGCACTAAATGCAACCGTGATTCCTACGAAAGTGAGTTAGGTTTATTTTTCATTTTTCATTTTTTCTTTTTAGAATTATGCTTGTCGGTAGTGTGATTTCAGGGATTGAAGTTTGCTCGTGGATGCTTATGCGAAGGCACGACTCTCTTTCGTGGGCCTTCTTTCTTTTTGGAGCAAATTTCAGGGAAGTTCTCGCTCTAATTCTACTTTTCTCTTCACCTTTATTTAACGCTCAGTACAAAAGGGACTTTGTATAATTCAAGTGGGGGGACGGGAGTAGAATTGTCTCTTGAACTTTATTTTGCCCTTGTTTTTCTAGTTTATTTTGAAAAATTATGCCATTTTTAAAATTTTGACATGCTTTTCTTAACCTAACTAGATTAGACCTTAGCCGAGCACATATAACCCTTGATATTATATGGTGAGATTAGCCTTATCCATTTCCAAATTTTTACCCCAAATCCACCAATTATGAGTTAGCCGGTAGTTTGTAAACTTTAGAACTTGGCCTTTACATCATTTCGAGACCATAGACGAGGTATGTTAAGTTAGCTCGATCTATTTGGACTTTTCAGTTTAAGAAGGCAGTATTATAGGATTATCACCCAAATAGCCTACCATTGTGTGTCTATCGATTAGTCACCTCGACTTCTCGACCCCCATGTGAAACCCTTTTGTTGCACTCACCTTTAGTGCAAGATACCCCTAGATACACCCATCTGAGCTATTCATTTCATTTTGTTAACCCAATATATTGTTTCGTTACACCCATACACCTTAGCCTACCCTGTACCCTGTAGTCTTTATTTGTGATTGGGAAGTCATCATTTGCCTAAGTTCAAGGTTCAAGTGGAAAGGTTTGAGAATCATGCTTTGGTCGACGACATATTCTTAAAGATCATTGAAGACCCCCCGAATTCCCATTGTTCATCTCAAGTGGGGAGATGTTATGTGTATTTGTTATGTTTATGATTCAAAAAAAAAGTTATGTATTTGTTATTCAGTTAATTGTAAAGTGCGATGTTATAAGCACTATGTTATGAGCTTAATATAGATTTAGTATCGAGGAGGCCACCTCGGTCACATTTGAAGATTGAAGTTGGTAATTACGCCAAGAGTTGGAGAAAATGTAGTGTGCCCATCATGACGTCCTCTAATGACACATCTACCTAGTAAATCATGATCCAGTTTCTTAACTTCGAAGCTTGAACTTTGGGCGGACGGTAAGTGGTGATGACTTGGTTATAGATTTAGACTACCTGTTTGATTTTTATTTTACACCATTTATATCCCATGTCTTATCCTACCCTTTAGTCATGAAGCGTGTCTAGGTGATGCAACGACCAATCTTTGGTGTCTTGGCCATGGATTTGGTCATGTACCATTGGTTTTGTCCACTTCGCCTTGACATTTTAGTAATGACGAGTCACCCTTAACCTTTGTCGTGTCTACCCATATTGCCTTCGAGAATTTTTTAGCCCTTAACTCTAGTGGTGGAGATTTGTGTAATCGCCAAGCTTATGATAGAATACATGCTATGACTGTGCGATTGAGTGATTACCCCGAAATTGACAATTAGAATAGTTGAGAGATTTGAGTGTTTCGTTCCCATTTCGTGAGGTGTTTGGCTTTGTTTTATTCTAGCATAAGGGATTTGTAAAATTATATTTTCCAGGTAATGGGAGATATCTTTTTAGGAATCTTTCTAAGAAGGTCTACTTGAGGGCAAGTAGAGTTCAAGTGGGGGGATATTTGATAACATCAAATAATCCTGGATATTAAGTGTCAATTTCCCCCGATAATGCTTGTAATTTATATCATTTATATGGATTTACGCTTGTTTTCCATTATATTTCACTTTCAGGTAAATTACGAGCATTAGAGCTAAAGAGACGCGAATTTGGAGAGTTTATTGAAGATATATCATAGTATGCTCATTCTGCAGAAGTTACGGCGTAACTTCACTCTCACAATTACGCCGTAACTAAAGCGTGGCTCAGAAAACCAACTCAATAGAAGATTACGGCGTAACTCTATCCATGATTACGACGTAACCATATTAGGTCAAATGAGGTTCTGCGCCGCTACTAATTATGCTGTAACTCATGATACAACTATGGCGTAACCAAGATTTGATGAAGATATGGCGTAACTCCTTCCATAGGTTACGCCGTAACCAACATTATTAGTGCAAATTACGAAGAATTGTATGTTACGGCGTAACTCTTACAATTAGTTAAGCCGTAACCAGATCTGGCCTATAAATACCCCACGATTTCCAGCATTTCAAAGCATCCCATTTTACACACAACAATCAGAGAACGCTAGAAGAAGTCGAAGGCAGATCTAGAGGAGCATACAGAGCTATCTCCAAGGGAGAAATCACTCCCTATGATAAGCATTAGCTTTTTATATTTTCTTTACTTTCAATTCATGTATTTCGTAACATTAAACATTGAATTGATTGTTATAGTTAATATGAGCGGCTAAGCACCTCTTGGTGCTGGCCTAGTTATGATTCCTTAATTGTTTTGTTTGCATTTACATTGCTTCCGTATAATTATTTCTAAGTGTATGCATGCATAGTTTGTTGGTAGCTACCTTTGTTTCGGTAGTTTTGAATGGCGGTAGAGGCTAGTTGCTTAGGAGACATGACCAACTGACCCTAAGTGAGTAGACTGAGACGGGAAGGGTAAGATATGACCAACTGACGACCCTTTCTACTTGTGCGATTTGACCAACTGATCACCTACCGTTTGGATGAACTTAAGAAGTAGGGGGTGAGTGTTTAAGATGCTAGCGCCCGGGCACTCACTATTATGAATCTAGCATGTAGCGGTACTTAATGACTTAGATTAGGGGACCAGGAACAGCTGGACTTATGAGGGGACACCTGACTTCTCCAGTGGGACCCTTTGCTGATAGGTTAGGACAAACTGACCAAATGCTGTCCTAGTGACTTTGACCCCACCTAAAGTAATTGGAAGTAATTAGACTTGAACACTACTAATTAGGATGAGTAACTAGGTTAGCACCTATCTCCTCTATTGATCACAACCCTCGCCTTTATTTGCTTTTATAGTTAATTAGTTAATTCAATATCGAAATCATATTAAAATCTGTGACACCTAGACTTAGTAATAATCCGCACACATAGCTCTTGGGACGACCTCAGTTTTACCGAATACTACACTACACACGACCGGGTACACTGCCCGTTAGTGCATTAGGGTAGACCATAGGTATAACGAGTAATTATAAATATTAAACCTGGTCAGTAAAACCTGCATCACCTTGGTTGTCATGAGCTTAGTGAATAATAATTGTTTTGTTTTCCAACTATGGGTGTATAATAACGTATCCCACACTGAAAATCTTGTGTTCAACTATTTAACTATAAACCTATGGATTTCACTCAACCATTATGTTGACTTTTCAAGCATGTTTTATCTCAGGTCCATAATGCACGAGGCTGGAAAGGAAGGGCACGGATACTCAAGAAGGCTATAAATTATTTTATCATTTGAAAAACATCAACGACTTTATACTGATGTATTGTGTAATCATGGAACCTTGGGACCTATCTTTTGTATAACTCTGATATATTTCAATAAATCGATTGATAAGCCTTTTTAAACGATTCAGTTAGGGATCATTTTCTGATATTATAACTATTATACCATGAAGTAACACCCAGATTGAATTCCGCATCATTCCCGAAATTGGGGGTGTTACAGTTGATCTCTCCCGAACTACCTTCTTTTATTTCTCCGTCACACTTATCAACCGCTTGTGAACGGTCAACTGTAACAGATGATAAAAGGGCGACAGCCCGGGAGAGAATTGAAAGTTTACCAAGGATTAAAATATCCTTGGATCGTTTATGTCCTGGTGAGGCGTGATATTCTGAATACAATGACTTGTGATTTGTTGAAAATAATATTAGTATAGAAAAAACAGGAATCTGATTGACTAACACTAGGAATGCGAATAGTAATAGCTCTGTCACAGCTACGTCAATAAAAACGTACAATCAGAAACCTAGAAATATAAAAGATATAC
The DNA here is from genome assembly GCA_019973895.1 of Chrysanthemum seticuspe. Classification (NCBI taxonomy): domain Eukaryota; kingdom Viridiplantae; phylum Streptophyta; class Magnoliopsida; order Asterales; family Asteraceae; genus Chrysanthemum; species Chrysanthemum seticuspe. Next base: position 19,170,208 of record BPTQ01000003.1, on the reverse strand, counting down.
AAACGTACGTTTAACTAAAATGTAAACGTATAAAAGCAAAAAGATTATAACTATAGTAGGGATTTGCATGTCTTAGCGACTTAAATGCAAATTAAATAGAATTAAAAAGTTAAAATCTATTAAATAAATGCTATCACTATATTTACAATTGATGTTTGTGATTTTATAAAATAAAATAACTTAAATAAACTATCTTAACTAAAACGTAAACTTAAATTACTAAAAAACGTGACTTGAAATGAAAACGTACGTTATGTACAAAAATTACGCTGGAGCGCAAGCAAAAACGTAAAATTTATGAAATAAAAGTCCTACGAGTGTAAAACTAATTTTCTTACGTACTATATGACAAAAGAAATTTTTTGAAAAAAGAATTATATTTTTTTAACTTTTATATTTTTTTATTATGAATTAATTACTAAAAAACACTAATTAAATGTTTAAAAATACTAAAACAAATGAGAAAAATCTGAAACTTTCACAGAAAATACTTTAAACATCACTGAATTTAATAAAAATAAAAACTGTGGAAGTTGTTTTGAAAAATAAGCTAAAAATAAGCTAAACTAACCAAATAAGCTAAATGGCCAAAGAGTGGTTAAGTATTTGATTGTGTAGGATATGACCAAGACAAGTCCCAAGGGCAATTGGTATCCAGGTACACACTAACGCGCTCCAAAGGGGGAGGTCTCAGGTTTGAGCCTGCCTACCCCCTTTTTGCCAAACATTTTATTTTTTTGATTTTCTTTTTGCAAAACTGTATATTAAGCTAAAATATGTAACTTAAACAAAAGCAACTTTTTCCAAAACATGGAAATAAGCAGTGTGGAGCTTATTAGCTTAAAACAGTTAAGCATTTGCTTAACTGTTGGACTTTAAAGCTTGAATGAGCTTCTAATAAGCCACACAGCTGAAACAAAAGGAAGATAAAGGTTTATACATGTAATATTAACAGGCTAATAGAAAATGAAACTTTATAAACATGGGGAATAAGCTGTTTCACAGCTTATGACCACTTCAGTTAAGCATTGAGCTTACAGTTGGATCATAAGCTTGAAACAAGCTAGAAAAAGGCTTATAAAAGGAAAAATAAGAAAAAGAGATGTGTGTACAAATAATATAGACAAGTATTTATAAGTATGGTGCACTGGAATAAGCCAATAAGCTCTCAAAAGCAAATAAGCAATTCCAGCACACCATAAAAAAAAATCCAAACACCCCTGCAACTTATTTGATGGACAGATTCAGTTTATCAAATAAGCTGAATAAGCCATATAAAGAGTTGGAGTAGCAAGGCATGCTGGTTGGCTTTCCAAAAAGCTCAAGCTCAAGCTGTGGGGTCCACTAGTGAGCTTGTGGGAAGCCATTGAAAAAGCTCCCATTTGACTGAGTAAGATGGATACCCAGGACACTCAGAAAAATGGGACAAACAAAAAGCTCATTGCAGCCCTGGTTAATAAGCTACAACATGAAATTAAAGAGTAGGATCATGAAGCTGGGTAGCTTGGCTTCTCAAAAAGCTAAACCACTCAACCCATGGATCTTTAATGAGCTTGTAAGAGCTTGAAGGAAATGGTGCAAATGGACTGCATAAACAGTCCATTGTTGTGAATGAGCAAACATACAAGCTTCTAAATTACCTATCAAATAAGCCTCAACAAGCTCAACTCTTCCTGAGACCTTGAGTTGGACAGCTTAGCTTCTCAAAAAGCCAAGAATCACAAGCTCAAGTCTACTGAGGAGCTTATTAAGAGCTTTGGAATATCAGCTCACTTCACTGTTTGCTTCAGTGAAATGAGTTGATTGTGACAAAAAGGTTGGGGTGTAAAAAGCTACCTAATTAAGCTAATAAAAGAAAAACAAGCATACACATAACCAAATAGCCACCAGGGCAACATTTAACAACAACAAACACAGGCACAAATCCAATATTCAACAAGCTACAAGCTTATGAAAATGGACTTGTGAACCTGATACAGGGCAGGTATAAATAAGCTAAGAATTAAGCACTTAAACATGGTATACAAAAATTAACAAAAGTACATTTAACAATACTAGCAACAAAACTATAAGACCCTAAAAGGATTTAACCAGAAACTTAAAAATAAAAGCACAAGAGATTATTCTATTCCTTCAAAAACCAGAAAATCTGAACTTTGACTTTTTAAAGGTTTATGATCAAGTTGACTTAGCTCAACTTTGATCTGAATTTATCAAACAAATATGTTATATAAAGCTATAATAACAAGAAATTAACAAAGGTTAACAACATTTAAAAACATAAATGGAATTTGGACATAAGAATTAAAACAGACAAGAAACTAGACATTTTTAAAAGGAAAATTGACTAAAACACAAAATAGAAACTAGATGTGATTAATAGACTGAGTTATATGGTTATCAGTAACACACAATCAAACAAAAACAATATTATTAACAACCTCTAACACAGAAATGTACAACAACCATACAGTGAAAACTGAGGGAAATTTGTAAATGAAAATGCATGCAAAAGACATAATCATCGAGCCTAAATGGTTGTCAAACCATCCAATAACCTAATGATCATACAGGTACAGGAATAATCATCACAAGTCATCTCAATCCCCTAAGTCATTCCCAATCCAAACAGTCCCTTAATGATCACTTGTCACATGATTCTTAAGGTTTTCAATGAAAATGAGCATGAGCCTGAATCCAAACATCATATTAACATATAACAAGAACAATTGAACATCAAATATCCAATACACAAGCAGTAACACATGTTTTGTCAAAACTAAATATACCACTGTATAATTTCCATTTTTTAAACAAGAGATCCTAATGAACATACTAGTAATTTAACACTTAAACAACACTAAATAATAACATTTAAACAAGAAAACATAAGAATCAAAACACATAAAAACATTAAACAGTAAATTGCAAAGAATTAATGAAAATGCTTACAACATGATAAAGTGGACTGAGACATAGAAACCAAGGACAAGGGTTCACCTAATAGCTTCCCATTAAGCTCCTAATACCCCATAGCATTCCAAATCCAACCCTGCTTCATCACCTTCTTCATAAATCTGATTTTTGATTATTTAATGATTTTCTCTATTTTTAGTGATTTTTGCTTTTATAAAGACTAAGCTGATTTAAGGTTTCTAAAAGCTAATTAAGCTTTGTCAGGAGCTTAAGTGACCTATATGAGTCCATCAAACAACAATAATCCAACAGAAATGTAAATAACTTGAAATAAAGGAAAATATGAAAACATGAATTATAAAGATAACTTGTATTAATACTGAAATTAAAGTTCCATTACACTATTTTGAGTTTCATTACACTAATTAAAGCTTTTAAAGGACAGTAATTAAAAGGAAAGCAATAAAGGTTACACTATGATTAAGCTAAGTCTAAGTGACAATGGCCTAAGGCCAAGGTAGTTGTTCCTCTGCTTCTTTTCCTTCTTTTATAGTCTCTGAACCCTTGGAGGCCACTCATAAGTTCCCATCATCAATTTTGACCATTGGTTGCTCTGACATGATCTTGGCCGTTTAAACATTTTGGCGCCAAAAAGTCTCCAAGTTAACTTGGAGCCAAAGGTGAGCAATTAAAGATTATTGGAATCATGTGAAGGTGGCAGGGGACAAATGAGAAGGTTTTTAGGCAAGTTGGGGCTATATGGAAGAAAACAGAGGATGGGGTGAGGTTTGGAGTGAAAAGGGTGTGGGGATGCATTAATTGGTGATGTGGGATAAGTTTGAGAGGTGTAAGGGAGTAGGTTATGAGCTGTGGAGGACAGGTGGAGGGGGGAGGTGGCACAAAAACCAACCTAGGTTTTGGTGACTGGCTGGTGTTGGGGATGATGAACAGTAACCATGGTTTTGGGCGGGGTCAACGGGGTCAAACAGGTTTTAATATAAAAGGGTTGTGGGCTGGTTTGGTTGTTGGGCCAAGGGAGTGGGGTTGGGCTTGGGTTTATTGTTGCTTTTGATATTAAGGATCCGGTTTGGTTTTTTAGTAGCAAAGCCCAAGGACCTCTTTTGTAAATCTGCCAATCTTGAGGGACCAATTATGTGAACATTCCAAACTTCCTTTGAAGGGCCAAACCTGCCATTTATATAAACACAAGGACCAATATTGTTAATTAAAACATTTTAATGCTTAAAAGGATCATTTGTGTAAATTTTGGATTCTTGGGGGACTAAAGTGTAATTTTCCAAAAGTTTATCAAAATTGTTCCAAATTGTATTTTATGAATAGTACAAGGGTAATTTGTGATAAAATTCTATTTTGAATACCCAGGGACTAAGTTTGCCAATTTTGATACTTGAGGGGTAAAAATTGCCAATATGTGTAAACTTTCATCCAGGGATCATTTGTGAATATTTTTGGTTTCCCAAGGACTTAAGTTGACTTTTCTATCATTTAAAACATTTAGGGACTAGTTTTGACAATTTGAGTAACTTCAGGGACTGAAAATGACAATTGTTGTGAAATTGATCATTTTTCACTTGTTTTTCAATCTTTTGTACCTGAATCACATAAAAACACATTTTTATGAATTTGTATCATTTTGAGAGTCATTTGTGTGTTTTTGGTTGTTTTTGTGGGTTTATATAATACAAATATATGTGTATTTAGACACATATCAAATCCCCCACACTAAACTATTGCTAGTCCCTAGCAATCTTTTATTTAAAAGTTAATGGATTTGAAAAACTCTTTACCAAAAGCCATTACTTCTGGAGTAGCCAAGATGTCTCAGTTCAAGAAAGAACTATGGTCCACCTGATAACCATGTGATTTTGAGCAAACCACCAGCTGTCAACGGTTTTGATTTGTCTTTACCAGAAGCCGTTTGCTTCTGGACTAGCCAACTCTTAGATAAATTATCAATATTATATTTGGTGAGCTGATTACCAATTATGGATTTCCAACTGCCTTTACCACAAGCCATAAACTTGCGGGCTAGCCAACTTTTCACTAGTTAAAGATATGGTGAGTTGAACACCATACAATTTTGGGCAAATTGCAAGCCATAAACGGATTTGATATATCTTTACCAAGAGCCGTTTGCTCCTGGATTAGCCAATCCTTATGTGGGTTAGACATGGTGGACTGATTACCATTTGTTGCGTTTAGTACATAGTACTTCCACTAAATAAAATTTTTTAAAATTTGGCCATTTTGGGGGAAAAAGGGACTAAAAGGGTACATTTATGATCAAATTCGCCAGAATTCCCCCCCCCCCCACACTTAGAAATGAATATTGTCCTCAATATTCAAAGTACCGGCTGTTATGCCGAAACTTAGAACGTAAAAAGATAACATTACTACCTAAGTGTAGAAACACAACAATTATTTTATTTTTCTGTATTTACAATTTTCATCTATTTTTAAGATCTATAAACAACATGTGGGGCATTTCCCCCACACCTCGATGGGTGCTTGGAGAAGCTCATTCATGGGTTTGTCTTCTGCCATTTCGACAGGTGGTGGTGGTGGTAGACGTTCCTCAGTCACGGCTGAAGGAGCTGAACGTCCTCTACGTCTACGAGGAATGTTTCCAAGTTCAGAAAGTGGACTTGTAGAACTGGAAGAACGAGTGCGCATGCACTAAGTATAAAAGGGCGACAGCCCGGGAGAGAATTGAAAGTTTACCACGGATTAAAATATCCTTGGATCGTTTATGTCCTGGTGAGGCGTGATATTCTGAATACAATGACTTGTGATTTGTTGAAAATAATATTAGTATAGAAAAAACAGGAATCTGATTGACTAACACTAGGAATGCGAATAGTAATAGCTCTGTCACAGCTACGTCAATAAAAACGTACAATCACAAACCTAGAAATATAAAAGATATACAAACGTACGTTTAACTAAAATGTAAACGTATAAAAGCAAAAAGATTATAACTATAGTAGGGATTTGCATGTCTGATTGGTGCAAAACCGTCAAGTTATCTCACGCAAGCTAGCCACTTGTGAATGACCAACCGTAAGAAACTCAAAACAGCTCACACACCAAATGCAATTTAGATCAGAGGAATATAGGGAATTCCTGGGTCGTTAAGTCCCACGGAGGATGAATTGGTGTTTAAACAACTTCAGATGATAGAATGATCACTAAGGATAGTGATCAGTAAGGATTTCGATGGATAATTACCTAAAGAAAAGATCTACAAATTACAGCGACTTAAATGCAAATTAAATAGAATTAAAAAGTTAAAATCTATTAAATAAATGCTATCACTATATTTACAATTGATGTTTGTGATTTTATAAAATAAAATAACTTAAATAAACTATCTTAACTAAAACGTAAACTTAAATTACTAAAAAACGTGACTTAAAATGAAAACGTACGTTATGTACAAAAATTACGCTGGAGCGCAAGCAAAAACGTAAAATTTATGAAATAAAAGTCCTACGAGTGTAAAACTAATTTTCTTACGTACTATATGACAAAAGAAATTTTTTGAAAAAAGAATTATATTTTTTTAACTTTTATATTTTTTTATTATGAATTAATTACTAAAAAACACTAATTAAATGTTTAAAAATACTAAAACAAATGAGAAAAATCTGAAACTTTCACAGAAAATACTTTAAACATCACTGAATTTAATAAAAATAAAAACTGTGGAAGTTGTTTTGAAAAATAAGCTAAAAATAAGCTAAACTAACCAAATAAGCTAAATGGCCAAAGAGTGGTTAAGTATTTGATTGTGTAGGATATGACCAAGACAAGTCCCAAGGGCAATTGGTATCCAGGTACACACTAACGCGCTCCAAAGGGGGAGGTCTCAGGTTTGAGCCTGCCTACCCCCTTTTTGCCAAACATTTTATTTTTTTGATTTTCTTTTTGCAAAACTGTATATTAAGCTAAAATATGTAACTTAAACAAAAGCAACTTTTTCCAAAACATGGAAATAAGCAGTGTGGAGCTTATTAGCTTAAAACAGTTAAGCATTTGCTTAACTGTTGGACTTTAAAGCTTGAATGAGCTTCTAATAAGCCACACAGCTGAAACAAAAGGAAGATAAAGGTTTATACATGTAATATTAGCAGGCTAATAGAAAATGAAACTTTATAAACATGGGGAATAAGCTGTTTCACAGCTTATGACCACTTCAGTTAAGCATTGAGCTTACAGTTGGATCATAAGCTTGAAACAAGCTAGAAAAAGGCTTATAAAAGGAAAAATAAGAAAAAGAGATGTGTGTACAAATAATATAGACAAGTATTTATAAGTATGGTGCACTGGAATAAGCCAATAAGCTCTCAAAAGCAAATAAGCAATTCCAGCACACCATAAAAAAAATCCAAACACCCCTGCAACTTATTTGATGGACAGATTCAGTTTATCTAATAAGCTGAATAAGCCATATAAAGAGTTGGAGTAGCAAGGCATGCTGGTTGGCTTTCCAAAAAGCTCAAGCTCAAGCTGTGGGGTCCACTAGTGAGCTTGTGGGAAGCCATTGAAAAAGCTCCCATTTGACTGAGTAAGATGGATACCCAGGACACTCAGAAAAATGGGACAAACAAAAAGCTCATTGCAGCCCTGGTTAATAAGCTACAACATGAAATTAAAGAGTAGGATCATGAAGCTGGGTAGCTTGGCTTCTCAAAAAGCTAAACCACTCAACCCATGGATCTTTAATGAGCTTGTAAGAGCTTGAAGGAAATGGTGCAAATGGACTGCATAAACAGTCCATTGTTGTGAATGAGCAAACATACAAGCTTCTAAATTACCTATCAAATAAGCCTCAACAAGCTCAACTCTTCCTGAGACCTTGAGTTGGACAGCTTAGCTTCTCAAAAAGCCAAGAATCACAAGCTCAAGTCTACTGAGGAGCTTATTAAGAGCTTTGGAATATCAGCTCACTTCACTGTTTGCTTCAGTGAAATGAGTTGATTGTGACAAAAAGGTCGGGGTGTAAAAAGCTACCTAATTAAGCTAATAAAAGAAAAACAAGCATACACATAACCAAATAGCCACCAGGGCAACATTTAACAACAACAAACACAGGCACAAATCCAATATTCAACAAGCTACAAGCTTATGAAAATGGACTTGTGAACCTGATACAGGGCAAAAACAGGTATAAATAAGCTAAGAATTAAGCACTTAAACATGGTATACAAAAATTAACAAAAGTACATTTAACAATACTAGCAACAAAACTATAAGACCCTAAAAGGATTTAACCAGAAACTTAAAAATAAAAGCACAAGAGATTATTCTATTCCTTCAAAAACCAGAAAATCTGAACTTTGACTTTTTAAAGGTTTATGATCAAGTTGACTTAGCTCAACTTTGATCTGAATGTATCAAACAAATATGTTATATAAAGCTATAATAACAAGAAATTAACAAAGGTTAACAACATTTAAAAACATAAATGGAATTTGGACATAAGAATTAAAACAGACAAGAAACTAGACATTTTTAAAAGGAAAATTGACTAAAACACAAAATAGAAACTAGATGTGATTAATAGACTGAGTTATATGGTTATCAGTAACACACAATCAAACAAAAACAATATTATTAACAACCTCTAACACAGAAATGTACAACAACCATACAGTGAAAACTGAGGGAAATTTGTAAATGAAAATGCATGCAAAAGACATAATCATCAAGCCTAAATGGTTGTCAAACCATCCAATAACCTAATGATCATACAGGTACACGAATAATCATCACAAGTCATCTCAATCCCCTAAGTCATTCCCAATCCAAACAGTCCCTTAATGATCACTTGTCACATGATTCTTAAGGTTTTCAATGAAAATGAGCATGAGCCTGAATCCAAACATCATATTAACATATAACAAGAACAATTGAACATCAAATATCCAATACACAAGCAGTAACACATGTTTTGTCAAAACTAAATATACCACTGTATAATTTCCATTTTTTAAACAAGAGATCCTAATGAACATACTAGTAATTTAACACTTAAACAACACTAAATAATAACATTTAAACAAGAAAACATACGAATCAAAACACATAAAAACATTAAACAGTAAATTGCAAAGAATTAATGAAAATGCTTACAACATGATAAAGTGGACTGAGACATAGAAACCAAGGACAAGGGTTCACCTAATAGCTTCCCATTAAGCTCCTAATACCCCATAGCCTTCCAAATCCAACCCTGCTTCATCACCTTCTTCATAAATCTGATTTTTGATTATTTAATGATTTTCTCTATTTTTAGTGATTTTTGCTTTTATAAAGACTAAGCTGATTTAAGGTTTCTAAAAGCTAATTAAGCTTTGTCAGGAGCTTAAGTGACCTATATGAGTCCATCAAACAACAATAATCCAACAGAAATGTAAATAACTTGAAATAAAGGAAAATATGAAAACATGAATTATAAAGATAACTTGTATTAATACTGAAATTAAAGTTCCATTACACTATTTTGAGTTTCATTACACTAATTAAAGCTTTTAAAGGACAGTAATTAAAAGGAAAGCAATAAAGGTTACACTATGATTAAGCTAAGTCTAAGTGACAATGGCCTAAGGCCAAGGTAGTTGTTCCTCTGCTTCTTTTCCTTCTTTTATAGTCTCTGAACCCTTGGAGGCCACTCATAAGTTCCCATCATCAATTTTGACCATTGGTTGCTCTGACATGATCTTGGCCGTTTAAACATTTTGGCGCCAAAAAGTCTCCAAGTTAACTTGGAGCCAAAGGTGAGCAATTAAAGATTATTGGAATCATGTGAAGGTGGCAGGGGACAAATGAGAAGGTTTTTAGGCAAGTTGGGGCTATATGGAAGAAAACAGAGGATGGGGTGAGGTTTGGAGTGAAAAGGGTGTGGGGATGCATTAATTGGTGATGTGGGATAAGTTTGAGAGGTGTAAGGGAGTAGGTTATGAGCTGTGGAGGACAGGTGGAGGGGGGAGGTGGCACAAAAACTACCCTGGTTTTGGTGACTGGCTGGTGTTGGGGATGATGAACAGTAACCATGGTTTTGGGCGGGGTCAACGGGGTCAAACAGGTTTTAATATAAAAGGGTTGTGGGCTGGTTTGGTTGTTGGGCCAAGGGAGTGGGGTTGGGCTTGGGTTTATTGTTGCTTTTGATATTAAGGATCCGGTTTGGTTTTTTAGTAGCAAAGCCCAAGGACCTCTTTTGTAAATCTGCCAATCTTGAGGGACCAATTATGTGAACATTCCAAACTTCCTTTGAAGGGCCAAACCTGCCATTTATATAAACACAAGGACCAATATTGTTAATTAAAACATTTTAATGCTTAAAAGGATCATTTGTGTAAATTTTGGATTCTTGGGGGACTAAAGTGTAATTTTCCAAAAGTTTATCAAAATTGTTCCAAATTGTATTTTATGAATAGTACAAGGGTAATTTGTGATAAAATTCTATTTTGAATACCCAGGGACTAAGTTTGCCAATTTTGATACTTGAGGGGTAAAAATTGCCAATATGTGTAAACTTTCATCCAGGGATCATTTGTGAATATTTTTGGTTTCCCAAGGACTTAAGTTGACTTTTCTATCATTTAAAACATTTAGGGACTAGTTTTGACAATTTGAGTAACTTCAGGGACTGAAAATGACAATTGTTGTGAAATTGATCATTTTTCACTTGTTTTTCAATCTTTTGTACCTGAATCACATAAAAACACATTTTTATGAATTTGTATCATTTTGAGAGTCATTTGTGTGTTTTTGGTTGTTTTTGTGGGTTTATATAATACAAATATATGTGTATTTAGACACATATCAACAGTCTGTACGCATAATCCTATCCAGAGCTTGTTGATATACTTGAATTCTCTTAAGAAATTTGATGATGATTTATGGAGCTTCATCCTTTGATCGTAAGCAACGAGTCCAAGTATACCTTAGTTTAGCGTAGAACCGCGCACACATTTACCCTTATATTCCAATGGTGAGGATTAAACCTATTTCGTTTTCCAATATATTACATAAATCCCACAATGAGTGTGCGTCGGTGGTTTGTATTATACTTTAGAACTTGATCCTATTTGCATATCAAGAACATAATGATGGGCATTGCACCGAGGAAACTTAGTGTAATTGGTATAATTAGGATGGAAGGCATAAATTGTAGGATTTAAACCAAATAGCCCATATCGTGTAATAGTTGTTTGAGTATGTTGACTTTTCACATTGATTAGTCAATCACCCTGTGAAAAACCCTTTTGTTGCACTCACCTTTAGTGAAATATACCCCTAGAATACCCTGCTGAGCGAAGCTTTTCTTTTTGTCTATACACCAATTAAATGTTATATGTTTCGTTACAATTATTCGCCTAGCCAACCGTGTAGATCTTTTAAGTCTGGAACTCGTGGAGTTGCTAGTTTATCTTGTTCCTACGAGTAGAAATTCGCGGGTCATGAAAAGAGAATGATTATGAAGGAGAATACAAGAAATTCGTCAATTACATAACTCAAGTGGGGGGATACATCTGTAAAGTCTGTAATTGTGATTTATCTTATAATTTTCGTTTATGCAGTCATGTAAAAAAATAAGAAGAAAATAAATAGTTTAATGCATGCATTGTTGTTGTAGCTGATACGTTATAAATCAACAAGTCTTTAGTATAGTCGATACGTAATATATGTCGACACTATTGGTGTAAAGTTTTTAAGGTCTTGAAGAAAATAGCTTACGTACTACGTCTGAAGAATTTCTTAAGAGATGATATAATGTTGTAATATCCTTATCACTTATGGATATGATGGATCGAAGGCCGAGTTAGTGTACTTTAAAGGTAACACCTCGCCTTTTCGGAGCGTTAAATCCTCTTATTTACCTTATATCAGCGGAAGCGTCTACTCTTACTCGGTCTCGAATAATCTCTTTATTCCTAAAAGCAGCTCATCTGGGTTGAAAATTTTAAAAGAGTTTTGGGTCAGCCCAAGGCCTAGTGAGAATTCATGGTTTTCACATACAAAACAATTCACATAAAATCAAATTTATAAAATAATCATGCAATTTGTTCAAATCTCATATAAATGCTATTCAATTATAACTTATTCTTATTCAATTCAATACCAACAACTCATATAATAAACCAATAATTCAACTATTTTCATATACAACATATACCAATTTTTCATAATAATTCCATTCTGTTCAACGGTTCCATCGATTCCCATTTTTACCCGTTCGGTTCAACGGTTCCAACAATTCACATATTTACCGTTCGGTTCAACGGTTCCAACAAGTCACATTTTTACCCGTTCGGTTCAACGATTCCAACAATTCACATATTTACCCTTTCGGTTCAACGGTTCCAACAAGTCACATTTTTACCCGTTCGGTTCAACGGTTCCAACTTATTCATTATTCATGATTTACAATTCACAATTAACGGTTCACGTCAACATTTATATATCTCATCGTGTAAATATAGCATATTTCACAACTTTCACATATTATCAAAGAATCAAAACACGTAGCAATTAACGACCATTTAAACAACTTTGCATGATATCATATTCAAATTAAAAGTGCAACCCAATTTAAAAGCACATGAAAACTCACCTTGAAAATGCTCGGAATGAATGTTCACTTTGTGTTAAACAAGGTCTCCTACAATTACAATAAAATCTCACTAAGATTTTACACAAGTTCAATATAACACTATTCTTTATTTATATAAAGGTCCTAGTCGATTGGTCGAGCTTCTCGTGACCACCTAAACGATCTTTGCTAAACCTTTTAAATCTGATGTTAGACTTTAAACGTTTAAGGAGCTGATTTTTGTTACCTTAAATTAATCAACTGTACTAGCATAAAAAAAATAATGTTAACTTGCTCATACAAGTATATGTCTCAGTTACACAAGTTTTTGATATACCCAAGTAAAACCATCAACATTTTTACATACCTGTAGGTTCATGCAAATTTAAATAACCAAGAGATCAAGCTTATCCACATGGAATCAATTAAAAAAAAACAATGATAGTATGGTTGTACTAAGGTTGTCCATTCTCTTCTACACCTTGATCCATCATAATTAACCAAGCCTTTTGTTATAATTACATTATAAAGATTAAGCCTATTTAGTACAATATTACCCATATCTACACGTGAACTGTTTGATGCATGTTGAATGAAGCCAAATCCAGTTTAATTATCACTACCACATATGAAGTCATCAAAACAAAACAAGTAACAGAACCTATTTGTTTAATGTGATTAACGCTCGACCAATTCACTAAAGTTCTAACATGCCATGATAACTGTACATCTAAATACTCAATATAAAGAGAATATTACCTTACTTGGCTATTAAAACGTGAACAAGAATTGAAGTTTAATGCTCGATCCTCCTGTTGCCGCTAAGTCTTTTAGCAGGGTTTTATTGTTTGTGTGTGTGTATTTAATGTTGTAATCGATATATAGGATAACCGGTATATTTAAGAAACCGTCTTGGGCCGAAAGTCTTGTAAGTATCCCGTCAAATGCTAACAGCCCAATACCCACCCTTTGACTAATTTTTAGTCACGTTTCTATCTTTTGAATTTTTAACATATTATACACATCACCCCATTCACCTTCTCATGTTACAAACAAGTCCTCTAGTCTTTGGTTTAACTCATAAATTGTCTATTAGCTAAGTATAATACAATTATTTTTATTGCTATAAAAATTTAGGGTATTACAATTCTACCCTCCTTAAAAAAATAAATTCCGTTCTAGGAATTTAAAACAAAAGAAGACATGAGCACCTTGTCATAACATCTCATTTGATACTCTAAGCTTTATTATGAAACTAAAAATTCAAATATTATCAAAATGTTTGCAACAAGCATGAAGTGAAAGTTTCAGCAAAATAAACCAAACTTAATAATTCGAACACATCAAAATGCATAATCCTAAAATAATCGAAAAGGTGCTACTAGACATCACATACTTCTTTATTATCTCATTTCTTATGCGAAGTGTCTCGAGCATTCTCATTAGTCAGTTGAAAAACTCTTTCATTTGTCTTCAGTGGTTGAGTATCTTTGTACTCCACTCGGTTGCCGCTATATCCGGTTTTCTCTTGGGAATCAAGAGGCTTCCATTCAGGACAATCAACAATCTTGTGTCCTGGTTTCTTACATCTAAAACAAACCCAATCAGCTTTACAGTCCTTTGTTGCATGTCCCGGCTTCCCACAATTACGACAATCCTCATGCCAACATTTCCCCCTGTGTGTCTTTTTGCATATCGCACATGGTTTATACTCACTTGCATTCTCCATTTTCTCACCAGTTATTTTGATCTTTTTCATGTCATCGTCCCGATTCTCTCTCTTTCTTTTGTTGTCTCCTCCTTCTTCTAGTTGACGACTATTCTCTTTCTCAACCATCAAGGCAAGTTCCACGGCTTCTTGAAAAGTTGAGGGTCTTGCTTGTTGAACTGGACCCCTAATCCCGGCTCGTAAACCCCATATGTATCGTTTGATTCTTCTTTCCTCAGTGGCTACCTGGTATTTTGCAAATCTTGCCTTTTCATTAAACTTTGCCGTGTATTTCGGGACTGTCATATCATTCTGTTGTAGTTTCAAGAATTCCTCCTCAAGTTTATCCATCAATCCTTGGGGACAATAATTTTCCATGACCAACTCTTCAAATTGTTCCCATGTCATAGCACTCACAGCTTCATTACCATGAGCGATCTTGATCATATTCCACCAATGTCGCGCTTCTCCTTTAAGCAAATGGGATGCATACTTCACCCTTTGTCCACGTGAGCATTCACTAATTTCAAAGATGTCATCTATCTCCTTTAACCAGTTGGTGACAATCACATGGTCGCTATCTCCATGAAATTCAGTCCGTTTGTAGTTTAAGAAGGACTTGTAGCTACATCCGTCTCTTTGGGCTTCTTCATTTCTTAATCTCTCAGCATCTTCTGCATTTTTCCTATCTTGTTCGGCCTTTCTTCTCCTTTCCTGCTCCTCTGTCTCTCTTATCTTCCATTGCATTTCTCCTCCTCTCAGCATCTTCATTTGCCTTTTTCTTTTTCTCAGCCTCTTCTGCAGCTTTTCTAGTTTCTTTTGCTTTCGTAAAATTTTCTTGACTTTGAGACAGAATAGTGGGCATATGTTCTGACATAATCCTTATGATTTCGTTACTTAGTTCCCCTTTGGTAACATGCACATCTTGGTTCTTTCATAGATGTTGCTTGGATCCACCGCCACCCTTTCCTTCCATTTCTCTATGCCTTGAATTTCACAAGAATATTTCAAAGACGGTTATATTTAACTATTACTAAGTATCTACCTATGTAAAGGCATCTAATTCATGTCAAAATACAACTACTACTCCTTATCTTTAATGAGCCTAGAAGGCACTAAATATCGAATGTTTTCGCAACTTAAATACTTAATCTAGGTTTAATACTAGGTTCCTAAAACCTAATTCACTTAAACCTTTGGCTCTGATGCCAACTGTAACACCCCGCCTTTTCGGAGCGTTAAATCCTCTTATTTACCTTATATCAGCGGAAGCGTCTACTCTTACTCGGTCTCGAATAATCTCTTTATTCCTAAAAGCAGCTCATCTGGGTTGAAAATTTTAAAAGAGTTTTGGGTCTGCCCAAGGCCTAGTGAGAATTCATGGTTTTCACATACAAAACAATTCACATAAAATCAAATTTATAAAATAATCATGCAATTTGTACAAATTTCATATAAATGCTATTCAATTATAACTTATTCTTATTCAATTCAATACCAACAACTCATATAATAAACCAACAATTCAACTCTTTTCATATACAACATATACCAATTTTTCATAATAATTTCGTTCGGTTCAACGGTTCCAACAATTCACATATTTACCCGTTCGGTTCAACGGTTCCAACAAGTCACATTTTTACCCGTTCGGTTCAACGATTCCAACAATTCACATATTTACCCTTTCGGTTCAACGGTTCCAACAAGTCACATTTTTACCCGTTCGGTTCAACGGTTCCAACAAGTCACATTTTTACCCGTTCGGTTCAAAGGTTCCAACTTATTAACAAGTCACATTTTTACCCGTTCGGTTCAAAGGTTCCAACTTATTCATTATTCATGATTTACAATTCACAATTAACGGTTCACGTCAACATTTATATATCTCATCATGTAAATATAGCATATTTCACAACTTTCACATATTATCAAAGAATCAAAACACGTAGCAATTAACGACCATTTAAACAACTTTGCATGATATCATATTCAAATTAAAAGTGCAACCCAATTTAAAAGCACATGAAAACTCACCTTGAAAATGCTCGGAATGAATGTTCACTTTGTGTTAAACAAGGTCTCCTACAATTACAATAAAATCTCACTAAGATTTTACACAAGTTCAATATAACATTATTTTTTATTTATATAAAGGTCCTAGTCGATTGGTCGAGCTTCTCGTGACCGCCTAAACGATGTTTGCTAAACCTTTTAAATCTGATGTTAGACTTTAAACGTTTAAGGAGCTGATGTTTGTTACCTTAAATTAATCAACTTTACTAGCATAAAAAAAATAATGTTAACTTGCTCATACAAGTATATGTCTTAGTTACACAAGTTTTTTATATACCCAAGTAAAACCATCAACATTTTTACATACTTGTAGGTTCATGCAAATTTAAATAACCAAGAGATCAAGCTTTATCCACATGGAATCAATTAAAAAAAACAATGATAGTATGGTTGTACTAAGGTTGTCCATTCTCTTCTACACCTTGATCCATCATAATTAACCAAGCCTTTTGTTATAATTACATTATAAAGATTAAGCCTATTTAGTACAATATTACCCATATCTACACGTGAACTGTTTGATGCATGTTGAATGAAGCCAAATCCAGTTTAATTATCACTACCACATATGAAGTCATCAAAACAAAACAAGTAGCAGAACCTATTTGTTTAATGTGATTAACGCTCGACCAATTCACTAAAGTTCTAACATGCCATGATAACTGTACATCTAAATACTCAATATAAAGAGAATATTACCTTACTTGGCTATTAAAACGTGAACAAGAATTGAAGTTTAATGCTCGATCCTCCTGTTGCCGCTAAGTCTTTTAGTAGGGTTTTATTGTTTGTGTGTGTGTATTTTATGTTGTAATCGATATATAGGATAACCGGTATATTTAAGAAACCGTCTTGGGCCGAAAGTCTCGTAAGTATCCCGTCAAATGCTAACAACCCAATACCCACCCTTTGACTAATTTTTAGTCACGTTTCTATCTTTTGAATTTTTAACATATTATACACATCACCCCATTCACCTTCTCTTGTTACAAACAAGTCCTCTAGTCTTTGGTTTAACTCATAAATTGTCTATTAGCTAAGTATAATACAATTATTTTTATTACTATAAAAATTCAGGGTATTACATTAAATGCCAAGAAACTACAAGTCAATGGAATTATGAGGCATCAAACTACATTCTACATACACTAACTCGATGATTTATGATGACGAGCTAGTTAATACATTTTTGCCCAAGAACTACGAGATATATGAATTAAGAGGGCACTAGACTACATCTTTTAGGCATTAACTCAATACACTTTTAATTTTAAGACTCTAGATTGATTCTAGAACTCTACTTTATGGGATCAAGTGAGGCTAGCAAGCGGGGAAGTGTGGACTTAGGGATCTATTTGTTTTGTCCGTGTCATTTTCTAAACCCATAAATGTTTCCCATGCCTATATCCTACCATTAGTCATTCTAACCTCTGGCCTGCTTTAGTGAAGAATTTGAGAAATCACGAGTGCTTTTGTCGCCTTAAGGATTTGAACAATCACTTAGGTGGTTTTGTCGCCTTAAGTATTTAAGAAAACACTTGTGGTTTTGTCGCATTTGCTTGAGTATTGTTATATGGCAGACATTACCCTCTAAGAATGATTCAAACCATAAGCCTTCCATTATATGTGTCTGTCAACCCACATTTTTGCCTTTTAGAATAATTATTACCTGTAGACTCTAGTGGTGGAGACTTGAAATTTGGTTAAGCTTATGATAGTTTATGCACCATGACTGAGCCCTTGAGTGATCCGAAAGTACATAACCTAGAATGGTATGAGTGATTGAGATATATTTTATTTTTTCCTTTTTGTAAGGAGCTTGTTCTTGCAATGAACTAGAAGTAGGTTAAATTTAAATCCACAGCTTCTTGTTATACTAGAAGATATTTTGGTAAGTTTAATTCAAGAGTTTACTTGAGGATAAGTAGAAGTCAAGTGGGGGGAATATTTGATAGCTCCGTATTTATACATGTTTTAGCTATCAAATTCTCATGATAATTACTCCTTTTTGTCTTGTTTTTATTGAATATCGTACTTAATTACTCTAAATTTGTGTTTTAGTAATTATTTGGAGGAAAAGGATAATTCTCGCAGAAGACACTGAAAATTGAGCTAAACTGCCAAAGTATGACGAAGTACATTTTTCAGCCAGTTGCATACGCCGTATGCAATCCTTAGGTATACGACGGATGCCGTCTTGTCAAGAATATTGTCCAAGTTGAAGATGCATACGCTGTATGCCACCCTTATGCATATGGAATATGAGCTCTCGTTATGATTTTATTTTCCATGTATTGAAGGCCATACATCGTATGCCCTATTGATAAGGTTTTAAAATGTACCTTTTTGAGGAGTCGTTTAAGCCCTTATTTGATCACTTTTGTATCCGTTATTACTTAATATCGTTCCTTTTCACTTTTTAGGTATCTTGAAGGCAAAATGCTGGAATGACACTTATTCGGACGAAAAGGCGCGAATATACGAAGAAAATGGCCAAAGTCAAGAATCGAGACACTCAGGCTGCTGGAACTGAAGGGGACGTTGTCAAGTGTTACCTACGACGCCGTCTCATCACTTTTGTAACGGCTCAGTAGCCAAATTGCTTATTTACAAGTGACGGTGTCAGGCTTTAAAAGAGTAGGTCGTCGCAACTCAGACGACCTAGATTTGATCCAGACGGCGTTAGAGAATGAAGGGGATGACATCACAAGCATAAGGTGACGCCGTCGCAAGACTAACGTGGCCAAGACCAAACCCTAATAATGGCGACCCGACGGCGTCACAAATCAAAGGGTGACGCAGTCGCATATGTAATCTTATATATAGAATCCGAATTTTTTAGTTTTCAGTGTGTAGTCTTTTGGAGTAAAAACCTAAACCGAACCAAGGCTGTCTTGTACAGTATTTTAGGGTTCCAAACCCTATCTTACATCAAGATTAGTGTTTTACTTTAATAATTTAATTATGTCTTCAATTACTTGTGTGTATGCTTGCATGTTCTCCATGTTCGGCTAATTTACTTGTGTGTTTGCTTAGGGAATATGAAACTTAATTATTGAATATTGATTGGTTGTCTCTTATCTTAATTGTTAATGATCTAGTAATGCGATAGGTCATCCGTTGTGTAGTTAATGCTTGATTAATCTTTGTGAACCTTAGTGTATAACACCTAGAGTTGTTGTAGGCTAAACCATCCGAAGAGTACCTTAGAGTTAAAGTTTATAAATCCTAGAGACTTTGTAGGCGATAACCTTTGGTAGTTTCAAAGAGTTAGGGATAAACGCATACCCTACGACCTTAGACACACAACGCGATTAAGAATAAGGATGTGACAATTCAACTATCAATAGGAGATAATTAAGGAGTAATAAAACCTAAGTAAACACATCTTTAAACCATCATACGAGCACACAATAATTAGACATAGACTACCCTCACCTTAGTTAATTAAATAATTAGACAAGTAGAGTAATCGGTAGAAATACCAACCCCCAAATCCAAACCCCGAGATTCGTACCTTTCCAATTCCTAAAAACATAAAAAGATAAAAAAAAAAATCTTCCTCAACCCCAACCTTAATGTAGTAACTTCTGACTAGCATTCCTATTCCCCTAGAGAACGATATCAATTCCCGTGGCTTACCCTAATACTACACTACAACGATTAGGTTCACTGCCTAGGGTGTTGAAAAACTTGTTCGACGAAAAGGAAGTTCCTATGACCCCGAACGCGCTGCGTAAGCGTATCAAGTTTTTGGCGCCGCTGCCGGGGAATAGAATAGCTAGTTAGGAGTCCACCTCGTTTAGGTTTCTTTGCTTGATTCCTATCAAGTAAAAATTTTCTCATTTTTAGCTTCCTCGTAGTCTATCCCCCTTCTTCATGACCTTTGTTCGTAAAACCTATCCCTCACCATGATACGTGTCTTCCGCCGAAGATTCTTCACACTACCCGTTCCCAATCCCGAAATTGAGAACGCAATCCCACAAAACCCTTCACCCGTTCACCACTTTAGATATCACCTAGGGCATAATGAGATAAATTGGCAACAACAAAGTCCTTTCTATGACTCAGATTCCGATGAGGAATTTGATTATGGTGAAGCACTTGACAACGGGGAGGTCATTGATGAAGTTAGTTTTGAAATGGAAGAAGACCCCTCCCAATGTTTTGACCCTAGGTGTAGAATTGAGAAAGATGGTCCCTTTAACATGCAATTCCCTTGCAAATTAGGATTAGAAGGGTTCGATGCTTACTTGAATTCATTCTTGCCTTTAAATTTAATCTCAAGGGACCTATACAATAAAATCAAGGTCAATGGGTTAACTTATCAAGGGAACAATGTTGTTGAAGCAGTCACTCATTTTCATGTGTTTGTTGGAAGTTTTGCTTATTTGGTAGAGTGCATGGTCTTAGAAAGCTTATGAGAATTTATTGATAAGGACCTCACTCAAGTAATTTTTGGAAAACCTTTCAAGAGAATGAGTAGGTTGAATGAACGGATGATTGATGGTCTAATTACATTCTCTGATGAAGTTGAAGACTTTATCTACCAAATGCCACGTGCTCATCCTAGGTTTAAACATAAGGATATTAAGGCATGTAATAGAATGACCCCTATTCCATTGCTTAGTGAAAGGGATAAGCAAAGTGGACTTAGGTACCCATATGAGAAAACTAAGAGGTATTACAAAAAATACCTAGAGTTAGGAGATGATTACAAAATGAATGAGAGAACATTGGAATGGCTTAGGTATGAGCACGTAAGCGTGCACGAGACCACGTAGGGGCACCACTACGAGTCTAGCTACAAGACTCATAAATAAAGAAAAGCGCTTCGTGGGAGGCAACCCATGCTTAATTGTTTGCTTGTTTGTGTCATAT
The DNA here is from genome assembly GCA_019973895.1 of Chrysanthemum seticuspe. Taxonomy (NCBI): domain Eukaryota; kingdom Viridiplantae; phylum Streptophyta; class Magnoliopsida; order Asterales; family Asteraceae; genus Chrysanthemum; species Chrysanthemum seticuspe. The sequence goes on along the minus strand of BPTQ01000003.1, from coordinate 19,149,008 downwards.
ATCTTTTATTGATTATTTATTCTCATGTTTAAATTTGTAAAAATGATTTATTTTGTCTTTAACCTCGTCTTAATTACATATAAAGGTATTTTACATAAAGGATAAGTGTAGGGAGGATTACACACGTTTTCAAAAGAAACGTAAACATGAGAATTTCAATTAATTAAAAGATATACATGTGTGTTTGTTCGAGTCAAATGCTTGTATCGAGTCATAATGGATGTTTTGCAGGAAATTTTTCCAGATTCTAAAGATGTAAATTTTCCAAAAATTTTTCCAGAAAATCGCAGACCAGTTTTTGTCAGGATAACCTCACAGCTTTAGGATCGCAACCTGACGGCATCAGGAAGGAGCAAAAACAACTGATTACTTTTTCTCGATTTCTGAGCTACTTATAATTTTTTGGAATGTTCCAGGTCTTAATTTTCCAGAAATTCTGTAAACATCCATTCGACAAGCATTATATCCTAGTGTAGTAGAGTCTTATATATATTATTACCGCCGATTTTATATGAAGGTTTCGTTTGTTTTCTTCAAGTATGCAGGTTTAATTTATCAAGAAGGAGATACATAAGATGAGAAGGAGCTTTTCACGCAAACGTTCTTCTTGAAGAAAGATGTAACCACCACATTACACGGATCCTACCGAGCTAATCAGGGGAGTACTAGTTTCTTTCATCTTTTATTACCTTCCATTATCATAACTTTGATACTTTCGGGGAACATTGGGGACAATGTTCAGTTTAAGTGTAGGGAGGGAAAATAAAACGAGAACTTTGAAACTATGCTTATCCTTGATTATTTGCTTTGTCCAATTGCATTTGTGTAATAAACCATGAGAAAATATCGGTTAGCGTAATTTTGGCACCAAATTTAAAATTTTTCATGACATATAGGAGTGGGCCATTAGTCTTAATAAAGCGTCTCATGGATAGGAAGTTATATGACTAGCACAAAAAAACCCTTTACCACTTAAATTCCACCCAAAATGTGAGGATCGCCCTTAGATTAGTAGGAATTAAAGCATTCATCTTTAATGCTTAGTGTGTGAACCGGTAGTATATTAGATTCTAGAACTTGTTTTGTGATGCATCCCGAGATCGCTAGTAAGACTACACTTGTGTAGTTAGGAATAACTAAATGATAAGAGGCATTAGGATAACCCTTGTTTGATACCCGTAATATAATTACTTCTTACACATCGGTTGAGTAATTCCCCCACACCTTTGCGTTGTACTCATCTTTAGTACACGATACCCCTAGTTAACCCCTCAGAGCCTATCCTTTTCACGGTTCTCGTGATGTTTCGGTTTTTCGGAATATCAATGAAGAGCATTGTTTACACCCCACCCCCAAATGTACACCTAAATCGCCTTAGCCTACCTTGTATGCACTCACTTTTAGTGCATTATTGTTATCACCCTAAAACCCTTAGTTCAATTATCTAGTTGCTTGCATAAGTTGCTAAGTCGAGTCATATCCTTTGTATACAGTTTTGGGACGATTGGGACTCATGGGAAAAGTTAAAGTTTATGAAATGACGGGAAGGGAACGTTAAATTCAAATTCCCTTTATTTGCGTAATAATGTACTCCAAGTGTTTTGATCTTTTCAATTCGGGTCAAATTAGTGTTAGAGTAATAAAAACTCAAGTGTAGGGATGTGCCTATAAATCCCTATCATTTTGATGTTATCGTAGAGGATGGTAGAGTAAAAGTGTATGGAAAAAAAATAGAAAAAGAGAAAAAGAAAAAAATAGAGTGTTGAAAAAAAAATACGGGCTACCATCCTACATCTATCTTTAATTTATGTTTGTTTGTTTCAGTTATCTAGAGTCTAGAGTGTCGAGTCTTGGCTTAGCAACGCCATTCTTCTCATGCTTGTAACATAAAGATTTTTGACTTGCCACCACTAAATAGCCTTACCCACCAAACCCTTTGTTTCCCTACCGTAAGCCTAACATTACAACCCTTTAAAAGACCTCTTTGATAGTCTTTCCTAGGTGCTTACGCCAAAGCGATGGAGGTTTGATCTAGTCTCAAGCCTATGGTAATCTATGTACTAGGACCGGTTAATGAGTGTTTATCTTCCATTTCCAACTTGTTATATTTCATATACACCCGAGAGATGTGAGTATCCAAACACCTTATGTGAGGTGCTAGTATGTAATTTCCGTGCTTATTATGACTTTTGCGGGGCTTATATGTGTTGTGCATTGTTTTAAACCAATGCTTCATGACCCCTAACTTATAAATTAATTGGCTAAAAGCACATTTGCTTGAGGACAAGCAAATACCAAGTGTAGGCATATTTGATAAGGTTTTAAAATGTACCTTTTTGAGGGGTCGTTTAAGCCCTTATTTAATCACTTTTGTATCCGTTATTACTTAATATCGTTCCTTTTTACTTTTTAGGTATCTTGAAGGCAAAATGCTGGAATGACACTTATTCAGACGAAAAGGTACGAATATACGAAGAAAATGGCCAAAGTCAAAATCGAGACACTCAGGCTGCTGGAACTGAAGGGGACGGCGTCAGGTGTTACCTGCGACGCCGTCGCATCACTTTTGTGACGGCTCAGTAGCCAAATTGTTTATTTACAAGTGACGGTGTCAGGCTTTAAAAGAGTAGGTCGTCGCAACTCAGACGGCCTAGATTTGATCCAGACGGCGTCAGAGACTGAAGGGGACGTCGTCACAAGCATAAGGTGACGTCGTCGCAAGACTAACGTGGCCAAGACGAAACCCTAATAACGGCGACCCGACGGCGTCACAAATCAAAGGGTGACGCCGTCGCATATGTAATCTTATATATAGAATCCGAATTTTTTAGTTTTCAGTGTGTAGTCTTTTGGGGTAAAAACCTAAACCGAACCAAGGCTGTCTTGTACAGTATTTTAGGGTTCCAAACCCTATCTTACATCAAGATAAGTGTTTTACTTCAATAATTTAATTATGTCTTCAATTACTTGTGTGTATGCTTGCATGTTCTCCATGTCCGGCTAATTTACTTGTGTGTTTGCTTAGGGAATATGAAACTTAATTATTGAATATTGATTGGTTGTCTCTTATCTTAATTGTTAATGATCTAGTAATGCGATAGGTCATCTGTTGTGTAGTTAATGCTTGATTAATCTTTGTAAACCTTAGTGTATAACACCTAGAGTTTTTGTAGGCTAAACCATCCGAAGAGTACCTTAGAGTTAAAGTTTATAAATCCTAGAGACTTTGTAGGCGATAACCTTTGGTAGTTTTCGAAGAGTTAGGGATAAACGCATACCCTACGACCTTAGACACACAACGCGATTAAGAATAAGGACGTGACAATTCAACCATCAATAGGAGATAATTAAGGAGTAATAAAACCTAAGTAAACACATCTTTAAACCATCATACGAGCACACAATATTTAGACATAGACTACCCTCACCTTAGTTAATTAAATAATTAGACAAGTAGAGTAATCGGTAGAAATACCAACCCCCAAATCCAAACCCTGAGATTCGTACCTTTCCATTTCCTAAAAACATAAAAAGATAAAAAAAATAATCTTCCTCAACCCCAACCTTAACGTAGTAACTTCTCACTAGCATTCCTATTCCCCTAGAGAACGATATCAATTCCCGTGGCTTACCCTAATACTACACTACAACGATTAGGTTCACTGCCTAGGGTGTTGAAAAACTTGCTCGATGAAAAGGAAGTTCCTTTGACTCCGAACGCGCTGCGTAAGCGTATCACCTATCCAATGATATGCCATATGGAGTGATTTTAGAAGATTTGAATAGGCTATTATAAGAGGCATACGATGTATCACCATCTAGGTGCATACATCGTATACATGGACTGGACCAAGCCCTTTGAAGCCTATAAATACACACCCATTCTACACTTTTGGGGGTGTTCTAGAGTTCTAAAAGTCATAAACCCTAATTCACTTAGGGAGGCCACAAGATCAAAGGTTTTACACATCATAAACATTAGTTTATTAGTTTTTCATTGTGATTTCAGTTATCTCGTCTACTCTAAATAATCTTTGCTTATCATTTGTCATGGAAGGCTAAGCCTTTTATGCTTGCCTAGTAATGAACCTATTTTATTTCATGATTAAAGTTCTTTAGTTTATGCAACGTGTTTTTGGATAATTTATGTACTCTTATAGACTTATGTCTTTATGTCTACCATGGTAACTTCCTTACGTCGTCTGGTGTACAAGCCGGGTGGGCAACACATAGTAGGATTCATTATTAACATTATTGGCACGTGATTTTAGTGGTGAGGCAGGACTGATAGGCGCTTACTGATGTGCTTACCGTGTGCAAGTTTTAAAAATTTATAAACACGATTTATCCGATTATTACTTTAAACACATACGAGCAAGTATACTCGTTCGCGATAGCAAAGGTGGTAAGTCGAGATCGTCCCAAGGGATTTTGCTTTTGAAAATGTTTAATAAGATTGGTAACAAGAAAGCTTTGTCAAGGCTCTCTCCAAAAATGATGGGTTTAGTGAAATTCAATATAAAGAAACATATACTTGTGTGTAGTCTATAGGCAATCATAGTAAGTGTTCATGAAGGCTTGGTGTAAACTCTTGATGTGATTCACAAATCATAAGCAAATGATTTCCAACCCATGGTTTATGTTTGTAAAATCATTTTAAGAACAATAACATATAGGTAATCCTTTCGGTCCTTATCCTAATGATTATCCTTTAGAAATCCCATTTGCTTGTAAAATGTTCTCATTAAATTTGTTCCTACGAATCTTTCGACCTTTCGTGATAAAAATGTTTCTAGTCTTGTTTCAATAAGTAAACATGGTGGTTGTAAATCACCATATCCCCATACTAGTTTGTCACTTAACTTTTTGGAATAAAACACAAGAGAAATCCTTTCGGTCCTTTTTCTTAAAACATGTTTACCGACAAATCAAACAAGACTAGTAGTTTTCCAACAAACTCATTTAAACAAGATCATATATACATGCATCACATATGAGAACACTAGTATGATTTCCTACATACTTACACACAAGTATACTCAAGAACTACTCCATGATAATTATAACAAAACACAAGAAATAACAAAGTAATTCCAATAACTCAAGAGAATAGAAATCCATAACAAGTTTCATAGAATACCTAAACGTTTGGGATTACAAGAACTAGAATTCGTGGCTTATAGCAACCACACGCCTCCAATCACCTAGCTTAACCGTATAACTCCGAATGATCAAAACAATGGATGAGAATGAGTATCTCCAACCTCCTGGACGTTTTACAGTAATAACTAAACTTTTGGGATGAATAAAATGGCTGGTAATAGTTTTGGTGTAAACTATTACACTTTGGGTTGTGTGACACCTAGACTACTAAGTCTAGGTTCATTATATAGCCAAAGTAACATAGCTAACTGGCCAAAAACGTTCTCTACAAGTAAATAACAGGAAATGATCGGCCTCCAATGATTATGGGGAGTTAAGGCAACATTAAATGCAAATTTGTGTAACTCTAGTTCATGTAACCGGATCGGTTTCTTATTCTTTACTTCGTTAAACCGGATCGGTTGCGGGTGCCAACTGAACGGTTGGGCGCCTCTTGTACCCCCAGATTTGACTTTTGTTGACTTTTCTTGTTTTGCGCCTTTTTCTTTGTTTTCGTTGATGATTTCCAAGACAAAACTTGATCTTAACTTGTTGTAGATACTTAGAAATCTTTGCGCTTCCTAGTCATTGGGTCCAAGAGCTTTCTTACTCCATTTCCTTCCTTGGGAATTCTCCAAACGTGCATGAAAACTTCATTTCTTTATCTTTTGTGATACCTGGCTACATACACATACACATACACAATACACATCTTTTGCACTTTTGCAACAATTATGAGTAAATATAGCCTATTATCATACACAAAACCAACAATAACGCTACTAAAAACATGTTCATTTTGAGCATTATCAAATTCCCCCACACTTAAGTTCTACTCGCCCTCGAGTAGGTCTAACATTTGCAAAATTGATTTCAATGGTCTTGATATCGTGGTTCCGAAAATTTAACAATCATCTCAAAAGAAATAATCATTAATTTGCTTTTAATATGTGAAAACTTTAAAATGAACCAAATACTTTAGATAACACAACTAGAACGCCTCACGAATGATTTTAAGAATTCACTCAACACTCATATATTTGTGGGTATATGTAAATCACTCAATGCCTAGTCATGATTAATGCTTTTTACCATAAGCTTGTACAAGTATCAAAACAAATAAAATAAATTCATCAAAGAGGGCTTTTATTCGGGTTATAACGTTAAGGCTTCAGGTTTATAAAAGGTATGGATAAGGCATGGGATGGTTTATGAAATTGGTGTTAAAAGAAAAATAAAGTCAAGTCTAAACCTCCATGTTGCTAGTCATCATACAGACCACAATCCCGAAAAGGATTATATCTTCCTCCTCTTCTTATATCGATCTCCAAACATAAATAACTCAATTTAGCTCATTGGCTAATCAATATTCTTCATATAGCTCATTGGCTATAACCATTTTTTTTTCAAGTTCCCTCACACTTAGTGTAAGCATACACCATAAAAAATACAAATGAGAAAGACGTCTCCTTCGCTTTTGTTGGAGAATGGTACACACTATAGACAAAGTGTAGCTTCTTCATAATCATCAAAAACAATCCAACACTCCAAACAACTAGCAACAAACCAATAGACATGACATGGGTTGGCTAAGGTTTAAGGTGTAAAATCTTTTTGTATTGTTCTGGATTTAACAAGAATGAAAAGATTGGCTCCAAGGGTGTAACTAAGGGTATCTAGTGCTAAGAATGAGCACTAACAAATGGGTCCATATAAGGTGGTTAACTAACCGATGTGGTTAGCAAAAAACATTAGATGTAAAATAGAAGGCCATTTGGGTTAAATCCTACGATGCCTCTTATCACTTGAACATATTTTTATCACTCAAGAGTGATTTTAACCGTAATGCATAACAAGTACAAGTTCTAGAATCGACACAATCACCGGCACACTCATAGCAAATATAAAACAAAAGATGTGTTTTATGCAAAAAAAACCTCACAATTAAGTGGAAAAGGGCTATAATGCGTGCAAGAAAATGTTATCGAATTCATAATGAATTACTTTCGTAATTTGGTTCAAATCAAAAAATTTCAAAAACCTCATTTTACCATTGAAATACTCAAGTTGTTTTTAATATATATCAATAATGTGTGAAAACAACTAGACAATCAAGGGAGATTTTCTGCAAATTACTTAAATCCAAAAACTAAAAATAAGACTAAAAAAACTAAAAATTTAAAAATCGTAAAATTTTTCCTATTTTCTTCCCTCCCCCATACTTAAGTTTTGCATTGTCCTCAATGTAATAAAAATGAACTTCAAAGTAAAGAAAATGAGAAAAGAAATAGTCAAAAGATACCACGGGATAGAATATGCAATATGCATATTGGGTCATAAGCAAGCATGTGAGTTATCCAACTCCAAATATTTGACCAACAATAAGCTTCCGTCACATCCATCCTGCAAACAAAACTGCAAAATACGCAATACATAAAACAAAACAAGCAAACAAACAATCCAAATACTACTAAAAATATGAAAAATAAACAAAGTATGAAAAATCATCCTAAAGATATAGTTAAGAGATAGAGATAATATTGTTCAACACAATAACCATTGTTTTTGAAACCATAAATCAAGAATGATCCACGATCACTCATCATCCTCACTCATCTCATCTCCTTCTTCATCATCATCACTCTCGGTTTCATAATTCTCCTCCTCATCAAAGACTGTGTAAACCTTCATCTTCTTCTTCTCCTTTGCAACGCCCGATGAAGATCCTCCAACATCATAACTTGATCCTCCAACCTAGGGTAATCTACCATATGCAGGCACAGGGTCAGGAAATGGTGCATAGCCAGGATATGGATACGGATAGGGTCCAGGATAAGAGGTGTAGAGGAAAGGATATGGTGGAACATTGGGTGGATTGTAGGGTGGCAACTCATAATTGGCTTCTTGAGCCATGTGTTGAAAATAGGCATTGAATAATAATTGATGTAATTGTTTCTCAAAATCATCGAGTCTCTCCAAACTTCCCTACCCTCAATTTCATTCAAATGTTGGTTCCACTCTCCCCAACCTGAGTCAAAACTACTAGACGTACCCGTTTGCACGTTTCCCATCGGTATATTGCCCATTGGCACATTTCCTTGCTGATGTGGTGGTTGTCGTGGTTGTGGTTGTTGCTGTTGGGTTTCAATCCATGCTCCCAACGTTTTCGTCTTCTTATTCAAAGCATTTCCAAAACCATTTGCATTCCAAATCTCACAAAACTTTGGCTCTCCACACTTAGCCAACTCACTACTATTGTAATACCTAAGATTCCTTGCCAACCTTGTCACAAAATGTCCTCCACAAATGTTGCTATTACCTTTGATTCCCGGGGCTCTCCTAGACAAATACTCGGCTATGAGCCAAGCTTCCGTCCTTAGTTTCATCCAATAACATCATAACCCACAAGTCCGGCTTATGACATTTGTCCCTGCTTCTAACTCTATGAAACGGCCCAGTTACTATCAACTTGTGAAGCACTCTCATCAACGGATTCCTAATGGTTGCAGCATTCCTCCGAGTACAAGAAGGATCTCCCACTCGATTCCAGTAAGCGGGGATGCTAGGGTATTCTTTCTCAAACCTCCTAAGCCTCGAAAAATGAGCTTCAAACAATCGATGCTTAACCTCAGTCGGTTCATACAAGCCAAGAACAACAACAAAATCCGGCAGTGTGTAAGCGTGATCCTGCCCACAAAGTCTAAACCAAACACAAACTTCTTCCATGATATTTCGAACATTGACCTTTCTTTCAAAGTACATGGTCGAAAAGAACTCCATACACCATTCACGATAAACCTCTTCATTTATGCTAAATGCTCTTTCCCATGACAAATCATCAAATGAATCCCCATCAGCTGGATAAACATAAGACATCCGCATCATATGACGCAACTCATTTTCACACTCATATTCGGCAAACAAATCCCAATCAATCACCCTTGGAACCAAACATGTCCTATTTTGCAACTTTGATAATCGTTCTCGGAAAGCATGTTTCTCCTCATTGTTGACATCTTTGAACTTCAAGTATTCATTTGCTTCAGCCTTCAAGCTATACGTGACTTTCCTCCTTGCGTTTCTTTGGCAATTCTTGGCAACAATCGGGTTTAGTGGAACCCGTGCCGAACTTGAACAACCTACAACATTTCTCTTCAAAAATCATAAATATAAGTCAATGTAAGAGTGTTAGAACAAACGGAAAGGTCCAAAGAAGCCTCTAAGGTCTACTTCAAAATTTCGAAAAATCCCTAGTATATCAAATTTGACGTGCCATTCTCCGTCTCCATCCTCTCTCTTTTGTAAACACTTGACCCTTCGGGTCCCCATTCCAAATTTTTGAGTTGAACCGGTAGAGAACCTAAGAAATCGGTTAGCTTCTTGTAAACAAGGATGTTTTTGAATGTATTGTAAAATGCTTCCACCGCTAGTGCGCATTCCATCTCATCCTCAATATCAAAGTATGGTGGAGCTAGTGGTCCATACATCGGGTTTCTATGGACATCACGTCCAATTTCAAAACAAGTCAAGTCATCGTCCGCTTCCATCAATTCTAAATCTTCCATGAATTCCAAAACTGGTCCCCTTGGTTTGGGATAATAGGTTTGTTTTGAGATCCCGTCATCGATTGTCATCGTACCTCTACCCATATCTATGATTGCACCACATGTACGTAGGAACGGTCTTCCTAGTAAAAGAGGTAGACTCTTATCAACCGGAATGTCTAGAACTAGAAAATCAGCCAAGTAGGGTTGATAACCAATTTGAACTCTTATGTTTTTCACCTCCCCCATTGCTTTTGCTTGGGAGTTATCCGCCATGGTAAGTTTTGAGTGATTTGGTTGTGGCTTACTAAGACCCAACGTCTTAAATAATGGATAAGGCATAACATTGACGCTCGAACCCGTGTCCGCCAAAGCATACATTGGTGTGGTCCCATTAACCTTAATTGGCAAAACAAAATTCCCTTGGTCTTTCTCCTTACGTGGCATACCCCTAAACAAAATCCTATCTCTATCCTCCTCCGATAGATCTTTATCCTCCAATCTTGCTCTTGCTAACATCACCGCATCTAGTTTCTTGCGGTATAGAACATAATCTTGTAGTACCTCAATTACGGGCTTTTTCTCATTTAGTTCGAGAAATTTTTGTTCAAGGTTTTCCAAGATGGCTTATTTTTGTTCTTGGGTTAAAGGTTTGAAGGTATTTGGTGTAGTGGGTGGTGAAGTGTAATCATTGTTATTGTTGGTGGATGTGGTAGGAGTTAATTTGTTGGTTGGGGTTTTCTTTCTATTAGCCTTCCCCATCTTAACGACTTCCACATTCTTCTTTTCCATATTAGCACATAATTCCACAAGCATTTCATTCACCCCTTTCTCCTCTTCCAAGTCGGTGATGTTGATCCTCATTTTCCCCAAAGCAAAATCAACTTGACATTTGGTAGTTACAAGAAAATCCCGCCCAAAACAAACATTGGGGCTCATCAGCGTTTCCTTCCTCCAAGACAACAAAATCTGTTTCGAAAATATGACCATGAATGTTAACCTTGAGATTCTTAACCCTTTTTCTCCCTTAAGCTTCGTAATCCAAACGTACATGACCAATTTGATCAAGAACTTTCTCCACAATGTAATTTTCACCATAGGCCATGTTTAGTTGAGCGTCCCACGCACTCACCCCTTCGACACTACAAGGTGTACCGAACCTCATAAGTGGTGAATCATACTCCGTTAGTGGTGCTTGTGTGAATACCACAACTCTACCCTTCTTAGGAAATTGAACCATGTTCTCTCCCACTTCTTCCATACTATCCGAATCAATAGCCAAGTCCTTCTTACTTTCTTCCAAAATATTCCCAATCTTCTCTAACGAATTCCCGGTGTCTTTGAACATCTCATCCAAGTTACGTATGTACTCAGAAATTCCGCTTAAACTATCCATAACAACTATCTAACAAGACAAAACAAAACCAAAGACAAAAATCCAAATCATTAGCGTTAGAGTTAGTAAAAACCAAAGCAAATTACAGAAACATATACTAAACAAGTAAAGACACTAAACAAAACTAAAAACACAAGCTAAAACTCAAAATCTAAAAACTAGAAATTTTTTTACCGAGAGCTTCAACCGGATCGGTTGGCTCACCAACCGATTCGGTTGGTGGTAAACTTTTTAACCAGAACTTCCAACAGGATCCGGTTGCGGGCTGCAACCGAACGGTTGGATCAATTTCCAATTTTTTATTTTTTATTTTTTATTTTTAAATAAAACCTGTTAATTTTAATTAAAGACCATTAACTTGTACTTAAACTCTAAATTGATTGTGACTACTCATTATCCTTATTAATTATAAAAATTAATTAAGTTAATTAATCAAAACTATATTAACTAATCTACTTAACTACTCATTAAAACTATAAACCCATAAAAACTGAAAATTAACTAAGTTAATAACTGCAATTAAGACAAAATTAACTAAAGATTAAATAAAACTAAAAATGATTAAATATTAAAAATCTAAAAATTACTAAGAAAAGCATAACAATCTATAAAAATCAGAAATGACAAGAATAAAAATATAAACTATAACACAAAACACTAGATAAAGCAAATCTATGAAAATCAAAAACTAAAACTTTTCGAGAGCACTAACCGGTTCGGTTGCGGGCACAACCGATTCGGTTAGCCTCTAAACCAAAATATTTTTTTTCTCTTCTTAATGAAATTCAATTTTAAATTTACCAATTTTTACAGAAACTGAACAAAATCAAATTACTTGAAAATCTAAAATCCCCAGCAGCGGCGCCAAAAACTTGATGGTGCTTACCGTGTGCAAGTTTTAAAATTTTATAAACACGATTTATCCGATTATTACTTTAAACACATACGAGCAAGTATACTCGTTCGCGATAGCAAAGGCGGGTAAGTCGAGATCGTCCCAAGGGATTTTGCTTTTGAAAATGTTTAATAAGATTGGTAACAAGAAAGCTTTGTCAAGGCTCTCTCCAAAAATGATGGTTTTAGTGAAATTCAATATAAAGAAACATATACTTGTGTGTAGTCTATAGGCAATCATAGTAAGTGTTCATGAAAGCTTGGTGTAAACTCTTGATGTGATGCACAAATCATAAGCAAATGATTTCCAACCCATGGTTTATGTTTGTAAAATCATTTTAAGAACAATAACATATAGGTAATCCTTTCGGTCCTTATCCTAATGATTATCCTTTAGAAATCCCATTTGTTTGTAAAATGTTCTCATTAAATTTGTTCCTACGAATCTTTCGACCTTTCGTGATGAAAAATGTTTCCAGTCTTGTTTCAATAAGTACATGGTGGCTGTCAATCACCATATCCCCATACTAGTTTGTCACTTAACTTTTTGGAATAAAACACAAGAGAAATCCTTTCGGTCCTTTTTCTTAAAACATGTTTTACCGACAAATCAAACAAGACTAGTAGTTTTCCAACAAACTCATTTAAACAAGATCATATATACATGCATCACATATGAGAACACTAGTATGATTTCCTACATCCTTACACACAAGTATACTCAAGAACTACTCCATGATAATTATAACAAAACACAAGAAATAACAAAGTAATTCCAATAACTCAAGAGAATAGAAATCCATAACAAGTTTCATAGAATACCTAAACTTTTGGGATTACAAGAACTAGAATTCGTGGCTTATAGCAACCACACGCCTCAAATCACCTAGCTTAACCGTATAACTCCGAATGATCAAAATAATGGATGAAAATGAATCTCTCCAACCTCCTGGACGTTTTACAGTAATAACTAAACTTTTGGGATGAATAAAATGGTTGGTAATAGTTTTGGTGTAAACTATTACACTTTGGGTTGTGTCACACCTAGACTACTAAGTCTAGGTTCATTATATAGCCAAAGTAACATAACTAACTGGCCATAAACGTTCTCTACAAGTAAATAACAGGAAATGATCGGCCTCCAATGATTATGGGGAGTTAAGGCAACATTAAATGCAAATTTGTGTAACTCTAGTTCATGAAACCGGATCGGTTGCTTCTTCTTCACTTTGCCCAACCATATCGGTTGCGGGCACCAACCGAACGGTTGGGCGCCTCTTGTACCCCCAGATTTGACTTTTGTTGACTTTTCTTATTTTGCGTCTTTTTCTTTGTTTTCTTTGATGATTTCCAAGACAAAACTTGATCTTATCTTGTTGTAGATACTTAGAAATCTTTGCGCTTCCTAGTTATTGGGTCCAAGAGCTTCCTTACTCCATTTCCTTCCTTGGGAATTCTCCAAACGTGCATGAAAACTTCATTTCTTTATCTTTTGTGATACCTGGCTACATACACATACATAATACACATCTTTTGCACTTTTGCAACAGTTATGAGTAAATATAGCCTATTATCATACACAAAACCAACAATAACGCTACTAAAAACATGTTCATTTTGAGCGTTGTCTCTTACCTTGTTAAAAGTGGTAGGCTATAAGGTTTAAGATTTAGTAGCGACATTGGTGACTGACCGATAACTAAGGCATTTTACCCTTTGTCAATAAAACTAACTGGATTGGAAATCCACACAAAAACGTAGGTTATATAGATCAGCTGAATGGACTTAATGCTTGGAATATTAGTTAGGGTAGCAGGACCTGGTAGGCGTGCTCGAATTTTAGGAAGAAGCTAGGAGGAAAATCGATAACCAAGTGACTTCCTATATCCTTGATTCACCAAAGCACACTAGATGAATATTGAACTAGAACTATATCATTAATGAATTAGGGGATTAGCAAGGCAAGCATGCCTTTATCTCTTGATCTTCTTTTTACCAGAACCGTAGTATTATCTTTTATTTATTTCAGTATATTATATTAATTAATACTAAAAACATAATCGGTGGATTTAAAACGTACATGACAACCTAAAGACTGCTAAACACTTAGGATCTCTTTACTCCCTGCGAGTGACCCGGTCTTGCCGACACACTATTCTACATGAACATGTACATTGGTCGTTAGTGTTAGTTATTGTCTAAAGGATTCGGTATACTATAAATTTAAAGCTATATATAACTCATCAATCTCCCACATGCTCTTCCCTTTCTACAACAAGAGTCACTTGGTTATTGATTTTCCTCCTAACTTCTTCTTAAAAGTCGGGAACGCCTACAAGGTCCTACTACCCTAACTAATATTCTAAACATTAAGTTCATTCAACTGATCTATGTAACCAACATTTTTTTGTGGGTTGCCAATCCACTTAGTTTTCTTAGGATAATTCGTCCTTCATAAATGTCTTAGCTTGTTTACCATTAATTCTTGAACCAAGCATAAAACCACCCACATGCTCATGATCACTCTTTTCCAAGAGATTTAAAAAAATGAATGCATTGGATGAGGATGGTGGTACCTCATTTTCACAATGTAGGATTCCTACATTCTTAGCTTGAGTTGATGGCATTTCAGGATTATCCTCCTTTCCATTAACATTTGAACTATTCCACTATAACAACAACAACTTCACTTTCTTAACACCTTCACTAACCACATTCTCTTCAACAACTACATATGCTTTTCTACTAGTGATACATTAGATTCTACATACACATCTGTTAGCCTCGCTAAAGTGAAGTCATTATGGAAATTGCATTAGTTTCTTCTTTTACTTATTCACAATGACTATTTTAGTCAATTATGCTAAGTTAGGCTTGTCTTAGTATAAATACACCTCCTAGTCCCAACTAGGAGGGTGGAAGTTCACATTTGTAATAAAGGTATGTGTGGTTTCTTCTTCTTCTCTCTAGATACACACACATCTTCCCTTTCTTCTATTTAATACAATACCATGTCTTAATCATTATTTGAGCTTCCCCAACCCCTCGAACCACATGAATCATATGTTTTTAGCGGTCCTACAATTGGTATCAGAGCCAGGTTGTTTATTTCTATAGATTTGTGTGGTTCGTATGTTTTTCTAAACTGTTTTTCACCATTTTTATGTGTTTGGAAAAAACAATTCCTCCTTTTGTGCTAACAGTTTAGAAAAGATTATTGTATCAATATTGGTTAAAGAAAGTCAATCGTTTTATTTCAAGTTTCAAGGTTTTGGTTCTTTGTATCTTTCTGTCCAGAAATCAGTCTTTGGGTAACATGAACTTTTGTAACTTGTCTTTGTACCAATACTCGTGGAATTTTTGTGGTCATCTTGTTTGTTTACTGTCTACTGCTTTCTCTTCTTTTCTTTCTCACCCGCACACCTGCACTGCCGGAGGTCTCGTTAGAAGCAGTCTCTCTACTCCCGGGTTTATCCTGGGGCAGGGGTAGGATCTGTCTACATTTTACCTCCCCCATACCCCGCCCCGGCGGGATTGGGTTTTGTTGTTGTTGTTGTTGTGTTGTTGGTCTAGCTTCGTGGTCTAATGGGTAAAAAGATATAGCTTTTTAAGCTGTCTTTCTGTGTTTGTAAAAGCTGGACGGAATATGGTCGGAAAAGACGTCGGAATAAAGTCAACGATGGTCAAAACCCTATTTTTACGCCTAAGGACTCTGCTACAATCTGTTTACAAGTAACTTGGAAAGTTACTCGTAAGAACCATGCTTACGAGTAAGCTTAAGCGTAAGGTTTACCTTACGAGTAAGGTTGTTACGCATAAGTAAGTCTTACGCGTAAAGATTTACGCATAAGGTCTGTTTACGCGTAAAGGTTTACTTGTAAGACTCTTCGACCAAGACTTTACGCATAAAAGTTGTTTACGCATAAGACTTGCGACCAAAGTTTTTTCTTTACGCATAAGACCAGAAGAAGTTGAGAAGAAGAAAAAATGACCTTGACCAAACCAAAAACGAAATACCAGACCCTTATGTAAACTTTAGTATATCATCATTACAAGACCTTTACAACTAAAACAGTAAAATGCAATCGCGAATGATTTGGTATAAAAGTCAACATCTGCCAAAATCCGTATCTATCCTAACTCAAAACCATCCACAACGACATGTCCCTTATCCTTCCACAAGACTCACAAAACTAAAAAGAAAATCAAATAAATCTCAGATTTTTTTTCGTGGTATTCACAAGTGATATCAAACCATTGAAGGTCAATTACACGAAAAGAACATCATCATTGATTGTTATCGAAGTTATGCTTCTATATCTATCCGAAACTGAAAATGAAAAGAAAATAACAATTATGTCATTTCTTTTCATTTGTTTGTTCAAAAAAATTCATCATCAACACAACTTTGGTAACCTACCCGAGATCCTTTGACAGGCCCTTGAAGCGGTGTGTTCATGGTGCTCTTGCATCTTCGTACCTAATTGATTCTAACAAGGAAGAGTGTTGCTCGATTGGTTATGATTAAAGAGATTGTGATTTATGATGTTATGTGTTGAGATGAGATTTGGTATGATTGATGAACACTTCTGTGAGATGAGATCTGATGTAGATCTGAGTTTGGATAAAGAAATGTTTTGGTGAGAGATTGTGAGATGGCAGTCGTGTGTTTAGGTTAATGTGAAGTGAGAAATATTAGGGTTAATATATCTCTTATAACCGGTTATATCAAAGGATGAATGGACCGGGTTCAACTGAGTTATGTTGGGCCCAATTATTCTCATCATTTTGATCGGGCTTAATGACGCTCTCACACGCTGATGGGGTGGATCCGACTCTTTTATGTTTGGTTGGACTGAAAGCTACATATCTTAAATTTGATTGGGCATATCTTCTCGTGACTAATTTGAACGCACCTAAAAGGCTAAAAGTATATATTATCCAATGTATTTTTTAAATGCATTTGGTTAATTTTTTGGTATAATTTTTGGAAAAAAGGTGGTATTATGGTTCAAATTTTTTTTTCAGGAGGTTACTATTCCACGGCTAAATTTTTCAAAGAATTTTAATTGTGACTACGAAGATGACTCGTTATTATTTATTTGGGTTTGAAGTGAAGTTTAACGGGCGAGTTTACTTATTTCGTCTTCTTTCTTTTTTCCCTTCCGCGAAGATGTCTTATTTGGGCAAATATTGAGTGTGATGAAGTCTTGGATATCTAGTTACTTTTATGATTCCTTCTCTCGTAACCCACAAAGTAGCTATCACTTTCGGTGTCTCACGTAGTTGAGGATATGTCAAGAGGTTTTGTACATTGGGTACACCGTTCTTTTTCACAAGGATAGTACAAGCTTAAGTAACTAGTCTGGAAGATTTTTACTTCAATCTCAATTTTGTCATATTGGGTTATATTCAAATGTGGTTACTACTGTCACACCCCCAAATTATCTGTTTTGCAGCGGAATGCAATTCCTGGGGATTGACTGTCATAGCATCACAATCACAGTTATACTGAACGACCTAAAGTGTCGTTTAAAAACACATCGTTTGACATTTATTTAAAACATCCAGAATTACAAGATAGGTCCCAAAAGATGATAAAGTTTGCGGAAAATATAAGTATGTTACAAGTCCAAACGATGTTTTGAAAAGAAAACCATAATATACAATGAGACAAGTCGACGCCGCGACTCTATGAGGTTCCTTAATCGTGCAATGATGCGAATGTCTTAGTTACCTGAAAATACATTGCTAAAACGGTCAACAATAATGTTGGTGAGAAATCATAGGTTTATGAAAATGATTTATACGACTACACAAGTATAGATTAAGTATGACAATGTCGCCACACAAAAATATTACAATTGCTATAAGTCCATGACACCGAAACTAGACTGATCATGATGTTCGCCCCAACAGAGTGTTTGCCAAACAACTCAAATAATGTTATTAAATGAAATGCATCCGTTTAACCAGTTGGAATCCACCAACCCGGATGGAGGAGTCACCCTCGATAGATCTATCCACTCACCCTCGCTTCTATGAAATTAACGGCTCATGTTATGTAATGGGGACATTCAATTGGCATGAGGTAACTTAAGCAATGTAAATGAATTTGATATACTTGGTATCGTAATAAAAATGATGTGCAATGTATTCTCCCCCGCAAGTTTGAAAATAAGTATAAACATGTACAACGGGGCTATGAAAACTCACTTGATGAATTGATGCGATGACAAAAGTGAGTACACCGAAATGTAGCGTGAATCTCGAAACTGACCTATTATGAATGATATGATATGTAATAAGTCATGATGTAATGTTATGCTTGCAATTCGGATGATATTTATACCACTTATGAATTTTTGAAAACAATACTTCTCGTCGGAAATATAATCTTTTAACGTCTTAACCATTTTTAAATTACTTCACATGTATTTACGTTGAAATGATATCCGACGATAATCATTTAGTGATTTATTGTGAAATTATAACTTTTCGTCGTAAAATAATGTCATTAAAATTTCCATGAAAGTGACTAAAACGGCCTCTAAAATCTAGTCGTAAAATGGTGCACGTCGAGCGTTAGGAAACAAACTCAACGGTTTTGGGAAGCTCGTATGATAATCTCAAAGTTTTAGTACATAAGTTTCCATCCTAGAGGTCTCGAACATAAAGAAAAATAGAGGTTAAGTATGGTACTTATGTCCCAAAATATAGTTTAAGGATGGTTTTTCGGCAAAGTTTGAGTAAACGTATTTAATTCATTACAACTCCGCTAATCAAACGGTCGGTCATTTTGATAAATATACTTGGCGATCTCACTTTTACTAGAAGACATCACTTTATAAAAAGTTCTAAATCAATGTTAAAAACTACCTTCAACTTGGTAACTAGTTTTGCCGTAATATTGCCTATTAGAAACTTAATATAGTTTTTCTTATATGATAAAAGTTACGACAATTTTTGTAAACGTGTATAATTTAATCGTTACAAATCCGTTTTCTACGTTTTAAAAGTCCTTAACTTTGTATCAAAGTATACTAACATATTTTTGACAAGTCGACATAATTTACAACGCCCAAGCTTCATTTTTGACTCGTACAAAATAAACAATGTTTGCTGAAATTTCCAGAAAATTATATTTTTCGTCGCCAACTTGAAAAATTCATAACTTCTTCGTTATAGCTCCGTTTTAATCCGTTCAAGCGGCCACGGTTTCGTTTTAAAGTATATTTTCTAAATATCTAGGCCAAATATTTTTACCTACTGTCGGATTTTCCAGATTTTGAAAATAAGGACAGATCCTTTTGCAAACTTGTTGAAATGAGTTTTTCTCGCGCCAAACCTATTCTAACCCATTCAAAACAACTCCGAAGCTATTCTAATCCTACCATACACCTTCTTAGGGTGTCATGGTTTCCTAGACATCATCAAAACTAATATATAATAAGGAGTAATTTATAGGATGGATTATATATATATAACACTTAAAAACCTTAAAAAGTGGTATAAACATCACATAACTTGCATGTTTTACTTGTGCATAATAAAAATGAACATAGAAGTGAATATAGAAAATAATGATATGTATGAAATGCTTACTAGTAATTGATGAGGTTTATGAGAACAATGGATTTTCCTAATCACCCTAGGTTTATATTGCAAAACCTATACAAAGAGTGATACTAGATTGTAAAATAACCATGTATTGAAAATTTTATGATGATTCCTTCCTTCTTGGTCTTGGGCTGCCGGTTTTGGAGAGAAAAGAGAGCAAGAGATATTTTTTTTTTACTTGTGAAAATATGAAGTGAAAGAGTTTGATTAAATTTTAGTATAATACATATATTTGGGTAGATATTTGCAACAAACTCAATGACTCATCCCCCCCTTGTCGACAAGGGGGGTTAGTCATTCTTTTTTTTTTTTTTTTTTTTTTTTTTTTTTTTTTTTTTTTTTTTTTTAAATGTAAAATGTAATGTTTAAGTAAAGTTAATTGAAGTTAAATGATAAGTTGTAGTCACATTTGAGTATATAGGGTAGCGTTAGATAAAAATAAATTTTCACGGGTCAAGATAAAATATATTTAGGTCATAAAAATTATAAAAATACATTTCTTGCAAAATTTGAGTGAAATAATAATAATCGTGTAGTATTTAAAAAAACCGTCGTAATTATATAAATATAACAATTTATATACAAAATAAATTCAAAACATTGGGTAAACTCATAATATTATTTTATAAACTTAATATGAGTATAAAAATATATCGGGATAATTTTTGGAAGTAACGGATCAATTGTTCAAAATAATTAATTACGCGATAACGTTTATTTAATAAAAGTTATACGTTTAATGAAAAATGCAAAACCATGCATGAACTAATATGATGACAATGATGTTAATGAAATGTAGACTAAACTTAGTCTATATGAAATGTCCTCGATGATATGATCATGAATTCACAGCTAAACCATTACGGTTACGTGAATTTGATGCTCGTAAACCTAGTTCACGATAAATGATAAATAATGAAGCATGAGTAATGTTTTGAGAATGACCTGAAAATACGAATTGTCACATTCGCCCAACCAAAAAGGAATTCAGTCCTTGAATTCAGTCCTTGTTGGGTCCTACGGTGTTGTTGGTGAAAAGATGAGGATATTTGAGGCGCATCTGGTCTTCCCGTTCCCAAGTAAACTCAGGACCTCTTCGAGAATTCTAGCGAACCTTCACGATAGGAATACGACTTTGTTTCAACTGCTTGACCTCGCGGTCCATGATTTCTTCCGGTTCCTTCACGAAATTGAGTTTATCGTCGAGTTGAATTTCTTCCAATGGCATAACGAGTGATTCGTCCGAAAGACATTTCTTCAGGTTTGAAACGTGAAACGTGTTGTGTACGTGACTAAGTTCTTATGGAAGATCAAGTCGATAAGCTACAGGGCCAACTTTGCTTAAAATTTTGAATGGCCCAATGTACCTCGGGTTCAATTTCCCGCGTTTTCCAAAACGTACCACGCCTTTCCAAGGCGATACTTTCAACATCACTTTGTCGCCAATTTGAAATTCCAATGGTTTGCGCCTAACATCTGCGTAACTTTTCTGTCGGCTTCTGGCAGTTCTGAGTCTATCTTGGATTTGAACTATCTTTTCTGTTGTTTCCCGTACCATTTTCGGACCAGTGAGTTGTGCGTCTCCAACCTCGGCCCAACAAACAGGTGATCGGCATTTTCGACCATAGAGTGCTTCGAATGGTGCCGCTTTTATACTGGTGTGATAACTATTGTTGTACGAGAATTCGATCAATGGCAAATGGTTAGCCCAACCATTTCCAAAATCAATCACACATGCTCTCAACATATCTTCCAATGTTTGAATTGTCCTTTCACTTTGACCATCGGTTTGTGGTTGATATGCTGTGCTCATGTCTAATTTGGTTCCAAATGAATCTTGTAATGATTTCCAGAAGTTTGAAGTGAATCGACTATCTCTGTCGGAAATGATGGAAATTGGTGCTCCATGCCTCGAGACTATTTCCTTGACATAAAGTCTAGTAAGTTGTTCCATGGAATAAGTCTCTCTAGACGATCAACGATTACCCATATAGCATCGTAACCTCCCGATGTCTTAGAAAGTTTCGTAACAAAGTCCATTGTAATGCGTTCCCATTTCCATTGTGGAATTTCAGGTTGTTGGAGTAATCCTGAAGGTTTCTGATATTCGACTTTTACCTTAGAGCAAGTAAGACATCTGCTGACGTACGTGGCAATTTCCGCTTTCATGTTCGGCCACCAATAAAGTTTCTTGAGATCCTGATACATCTTATCAGAACCTGGGTGAATAGAATACTTTGACTTATGCGACTCATGCATAATCAATTCTCGTATCCCGCCATAAAATGGTACCCACATTCTATCCTTGAAGCATAATACTCCATCTGCTCTCTTTACAAAGCCATTTGCATTTTCGGGCATACCATAAAGTTTCTCACTTGGTCGGTTTTCCTCCTTGAGTGCCTCGATCTGTGCCTCAAGTATTTTTTATGGTAAAGGTGAACTGATCGTCATTCCTAATGATCTTACTCTTAAAGGTTTGGGTCTTTCTTTCCGGCTAAGAGCATCAGCCACAACATTGGCTTTTCCCGGATGATACTTGATTTCACAATCATAATCGCTGAGTAATTCCAACCAACGACGTTGCCTCATGTTAAGTTCCTTCTGATCAAGAACATATTGTAAACTCTTGTGGTCCGTAAACACTGTGCACTTTGTACCGTAAAGGTAGTGTCTCCAAATATTGAGTGCAAAGACTACGGCCCCTAACTCAAGATCATGAGTGGTGTAATTCTTCTCATGAACCTTAAGTTGTCGAGAAGCATATGCTATCACCTTCTCGTTTTGCATTAATACAGCTCCAAGCTCTTTATGTGAAGCATCGCAGTATACTACGAAGTTCTCAATTCCTTCGGGTAGTGCCAAAATTGGCGCACTGCAAAGCTTTTGCTTCAACAACTGAAAAGCAGCTTCTTGTTTCTTTCCCCATTCGTACCTCTTGTTTTTCTGTGTCAACTTAGTCAAAGCTTTAGCTATCTTTGAAAAACCTTCAATGAATCTTCGGTAATACCCGGCAAGTCCTAGAAATTGTCGGATTTCTGTAGGATTTGTTGGAGTAGCCCAATCTTTTACGGCTTCAATCTTTGCAGGGTCTACTTGTAATCCTTGACTATCAATGACATGACCAAGAAATTGTACTTTACGGTTCCAAAAATCACACTTCGAAAATTTGGCATACAACTTCTCATTCTTGAGTAGTCCTAAAATCGTTCTTAAATGCCCTTCGTGCTCTTCTTTGCTCTTTGAGTAAATAAATATGTCGTCGATGAACACTATGACAAACTTGTCCAAATACGGTTTGCATACCCTATTCATGAGATCCATGAATACTGCAGGTGCATTAGTTAATCCGAATGGCATTACTTGAAACTCATAATGACCATAACGTGTTCTAAACGCTGTTTTCAGAATATCCTCCTCTCGCACTCTAAGTTGATGGTAACCTGACCTTAGATCAATCTTTGAGTAGATACTAGAGCCTTGCAACTGATCGAACAAGTCGTCGATTCTGGGGAGTGGGTAACGATTCTTCACCGTTAACTTGTTCAGCTCTCTATAATCTATACACATTCTGAAGGATCCATCTTTCTTCTTCACAAACAAGACCGGTGCTCCCCAAGGCGAGGAACTTGGTCTAATGAATCCTTTGTCTAAAAGTTCTTGCAACTGATCAGACAACTCTTGCATCTCCGATGGTGCTAATCGGTAAGGTGCTCGCGCAATTGGTGCAGCTCCGGGCACTAAGTCAATATGAAACTCTACTTGACGTGCCGGTGGTAGTCCTGGTAAGTCTTCGGGAAAGACTTCAGGAAATTCTCGAGCGATCGGTACATCCTCAAGTCGCTTCTCCTCCGACTTCTTTTCGGTTATATGTGCTAAGAAAGCAAAACAACCTTTCTTTATGTACTTCTCCGTTTTGATGCATGATATAATACTGAGTCTAGTTCCACTTCGTTCCCCACGAATGATCAAAGTTTCGCCGTTGTAAGGAAGATGAACAACTTTTTCATCTTCTTGCACGATGTTTGGATAACCAATCCATTCCGATGATGACGTCGAAACTACCAAGTTCTACGGGCATAAGATCTATATTGAAGGGATGATTTAGAAAATTGAGTGTATAACCACGGACAATGGTGTCGGTGCTAATTAAGTTACCATTAGCTAATTCAATGTTGTATGATGTGTCTAATGTGGTTGGTTTGATATTGAGTAAAGGTGCAAATGCAGTGGACACAAAACTCTTATCGGCTCCCGAATCAAATAAAACTGATGCATAACGATTATTGATAAGGAACGTACCCGTTACAACATTCGGGTCCTCCCTAGCTTCTCCACCTCCTATGACATAGGCTCTTCCCTGTGCCATTCCACCCTGATTCTTGTTTCCTTGGCTCCTTCCCTTTTGACACTCACTCTTGTAATGTCCACTTTCTCCGCAACCTAAACATGTTACTTGTTGTTTCTGATTTTCCCCCGTAGTTGGCATCTTGCAATCCCTAGTTTGATGTCCCATTTTCTTACAATTCCCACATGGATCTGGACAACGTCCCTATTTGTGATGACTTGAACACCTCTCACATTTAGGCAGAATCCCCGTGTACCCCTTTTTCTCCGTTGGGCCTGCAACATAGGCCTTTGCAATCTCCTGTCTCTTAGGTGGTCGTTGAGCGACATTTCCACCTCGATTGTTGTTGTCCCACTTTCGTTTGTTGTTGTTATTGTTGGTGTAATTGTTTCGGTTATTGTTGTAATTGAAACGATTGTTGGTATTGTTGTTGTTTCGGTTGAAGTTGGTGATTTTGCCTCTCTTTACTACTTGAGCCATGAGCTTTTGCGACACTCGAATGGACTCCTCAATCGTTTGCGGATCAAACGAAATCACATCTCCTTAAATAACTTCGGGAAATCCCCCGATGAAAGCCTCCAGTAGCTTCTCGTTATCCGAAACCATAGATGGGCATAGCGCTGCTAATTCTTGGAACCTCCGAACGTAAGCATCAATATCATACCCAATAGTGACCAACTCATAGAATTCGGTCTCAAACTTTTTCACCTCCGTACGCGGACAATACTTCCTTGTTAGCAAACTCTTGAATTGCTCCCATGTGATCCTGTACGCATTTTCCATTCCCATCGGCTGAGCATATGAATTCCACCACGACATTGCCCCATCCAGTAGTGTACTCGTAGCAAACTTAACCTTGCTATCCTCCGGGCAATTACATAACAAAAACACGGATTCCATTTTCTCGAACCATCTAACCATGGCAGTTGCCCCTTCAGTACCCTTGAACTTAGTGGGATCTCCACTTTTGAAATCCTTATACGAACAACTTCTAACCCCGGATCCTCCTGCATTACCTGCAGCAGCAGCAAGTCTTGCGGCCTCGGCAGTTGCAGCAGCCGCCACCGATGCTCTCTTAGTCCTTAATGCATCGGCTATGCTATCGTTCACATACTTCTGCATAGCAGCTTGAGTCAACTCTGGTGTGGTTTTCTTTGGCGTCATAAATCTTCAAAACCATAAGATGAAACAATTATGAGAACTCGTAAGTAGAAACAAACATTATACATATATATCCACAACCACAACATGTATAATATAAATGAAATCACAACGGAACAACCACGAAATATCACAAATAAAATCACAACACACGTGGATAATATACATGAAAATTTCGGCCTTCGTGGACCGATATCATAGATAGTAAAACCATTCCTACATAGTAGAGTCAATACTTGATATTTTGTTTGTACAACAACCAAAAGACAACAAGTTCTTTAAACTATGTCACACACCTTGTGACTAGGATAACAGTAAATAAAAACTATACATGATAAAGGTCTACACTAGGCACCTCCTGGTGCTCCTCCAGCTCGATCCTGAAGATCTCGGACCTGTGTCATCAAACTCGCAACCAAACCCCTCAACTCGCTAATCTGACCCTGTGCGGTAACCATGCTCTCACGAGCTAGTGCCAACTCCTGTGCATGACGCTGAAGCTCGTCCTGGGCCATCTCGGCTCTATCATATAACTCAGGCATCTCCTGCCTCAACTCAACAATACGCTCCCGGTTCTGTAACTGTCTAGATTCTAAACCCTGGTGAGCCAAATCAATCGAAACTCTACCTATCACGAGGCCTTCAACCTCCTCCTCAATGTTCTCTACTCGATCTAATGACAGTTCCTCCAACTGTCCTAACATCCTATCAATCTGAACCTGTTGGCTATCTATTCGTGCCCCTAATGTCTCAGTGGAAGGCTGTCTAGCAGCAGCAGCCTTTGAGCTCTCACCTATCTCGAACCTAGCTGGTGGTTCGGGCTCTGTAGAAGATGATGCAGGGATGTCAAAACGTGCTCGCTTTTTGAGCGGCAAGTCCAGTGTAGGTATAGGCTCCCTAAGATAGTATGATGAAGATGATGATGATAATAGTGGTGATGGTGGATGAATCGGGCCATGTGTAGGGCTAACAGGTGGTGTAGGTGCGACTTCGCCCTCCTCAAAGGGTTCGGTCTCAGTGTCAGTCAAAATAAGTGGAAAGTCTGAAGTAGAGCCAATAGAAGATACAACTACAGTGTGTGATAAGGCATCGTTCATGTTGGTGTCGGATGAGACATCCTCCATGTTCGTGTCAGATGATATAGGGATAGGGTCGGAATCTGAAGACATCTCTGTGACAACCGTTGTAAAATAAAAGTAAATAACTCGAATAAAATGTATATGAATCCGCATATAAAGTGAATATGCACTCATGATGAAATGATGAGATGCTATGATAATGTAGTTATAGTCTAAGGTCAACGATGCAACCTAGTTCTCTATAACTGAAGCTCTGATGCCAATCTGTCACACCCCCAAATTATCTGTTTTGCAGCGGAATGGAATTCCTGGGGATTGACTGTCATAGCATCACAATCACAGTTATACTGAACGACCTAAAGTGTCGTTTAAAAACACATCGTTTGACATTTATTTAAAACATCCAGAGTTACAAGATAGGTCCCAAAAGATGATAAAGTTTGCGGAAAATATAAGTATGTTACAAGTCCAAACGATGTTTTGACAAGAAAACCATAATATACAATGAGACAAGTCGACGCCGCGACTCTAAGAGGTTCCTTAATCGTGCAATGATGCGAATGTCTTAGTTACCTGAAAATACATTGCTAAAACGGTCAACAATAATGTTGGTGAGAAATCATAGGTTTATGAAAATGATTTATACGACTACACAAGTATAGATTAAGTATGACAATGTCGCCACACAAAAATGTTACAATTGCTATAAGTCCATGACACCGAAACTAGACTGATCATGATGTTCGCCCCAACAGAGTGTTTGCCAAACAACTCAAATAATGTTATTAAATGAAATGCATCCGTTTGACCAGTTGGAATCCACCAACCCGGATGGAGGAGTCACCCTCGATAGATCTATCCACTCACCCTCGCTTCTATGAAATTAACGGCTCATGTTATGTAATGGGGACATTCAATTGGCATGAGGTAACTTAAGCAATGTAAATGAATTTGATATACTTGGTATCGTAATAAAAATGATGTGCAATGTATTCTCCCCCGCAAGTTTGAAAATAAGTATAAACATGTACAACGGAGCTATGAAAACTCACTTGATGAATTGATGCGATGACAAAAGTGAGTACACCGAAATGTAGCGTGAATCTCGAAACTGACCTATTATGAATGATATGATATGTAATAAGTCATGATGTAATGTTATGCTTGCAATTCAGATGATATTTATACCACTTATGAATTTTTGAAAACAATACTTCTCGTCGGAAATATAATCTTTTAACGTCTTAACCATTTTTAAATTACTTCACATGTATTTACATTGAAATGATATCCGACGATAATCATTTAGTGATTTATTGTGAAATTATAACTTTTCGTCGTAAAATAATGTCATTAAAATTTTCATGAAAGTGACTAAAACGGCCTCTAAAATCTAGTCGTAAAATGGTGCACGTCGAGCGTTAGGAAACAAACTCAACGGTTTTGGGAAGCTCGTATGATAATCTCAAAGTTTTAGTACATAAGTTTCCATCCTAGAGGTCTCGAACATAAAGAAAAATAGAGGTTAAGTATGGTACTTATGTCCCAAAATATAGTTTAAGGATGGTTTTTCGGCAAAGTTTGAGTAAACGTATTTAATTCATTACAACTCCGCTAATCAAGCGGTCGGTCATTTTGATAAATATACTTGGCGATCTCACTTTTACTAGAAGACATCACTTTATAAAAAGTTCTAAATTAATGTTAAAAACTACCTTCAACTTGGTAACTAGTTTTGCCGTAATATTGCCTATTAGAAACTTAATATAGTTTTTCTTATATGATAAAAGTTACGACAATTTTTGTAAACGTGTATAATTTAATCGTTACAAATCCGTTTTCTACGTTTTAAAAGTCCTTAACTTTGTATCAAAGTATACTAACATATTTTTGACAAGTCGACATAATTTACAACGCCCAAGCTTCATTTTTGACTCGTACAAAATAAACAATGTTTGCTGAAATTTCCAGAAAATTATATTTTTCGTCGCCAACTTGAAAAATTCATAACTTCTTCGTTATAGCTCCGTTTTAATCCGTTCAAGCGGCCACGGTTTCGTTTTAAAGTATATTTTCTAAATATCTAGGCCAAAAATTTTTACCTACTGTCGGATTTTCCAGATTTTGAAAATAAGGACAGACCCTTTTGCAAACTTGTCGAAATGAGTTTTTCTCGCGCCAAACCTATTCTAACCCATTCAAAACAACTCCGAAGCTGTTCTAATCCTACCATACACCTTCTTAGGGTGTCATGGTTTCCTAGACATCATCAAAACTAATATATAACAAGGAGTAATTTATAGGATGGATTATATATATATAACACTTAAAAAACCTTAAAAAGTGGTATAAACATCACATAACTTGCATGTTTTACTTGTGCATAATAAAAATGAACATAGAAGTGAATATAGAAAATAATGATATGTATGAAATGCTTACTAGTAATTGATGAGGTTTATGAGAACAATGGATTTTCCTAATCACCCTAGGTTTATATTGCAAAACCTATACAAAGAGTGATACTAGATTGTAAAATTACCATGTCTTGAAAATTTTATGATGATTCCTTCCTTCTTGGTCTTGGGCTGCCGGTTTTGGAGAGAAAAGAGAGCAAGAGATTTTTTTTTTACTTGTGAAAATATGAAGTGAAAGAGTTTGATTAAATTTTAGTATAATACATATATTTGGGTAGATATTTGCAACAAACTCAATGACTCATCCCCCCCTTGTCGACAAGGGGGGTTAGTCATTCTCTTTTATTGTTTTTTTTTTTTTTTTTTAAATGTATAATGTAATGTTTAAGTAAAGTTAATTGAAGTTAAATGATAAGTTGTAGTCACATTTGAGTATATAGGGTAGCGTTAGATAAAAATAAATTTTCACGGGTCAAGATAAAATATATTTAGGTCATAAAAATTATAAAAATACATTTCTTGCAAAATTTGAGTGAAATAATAATAATCGTGTAGTATTTAAGAAAACCGTCGTAATTATATAAATATAACAATTTATAGACAAAATAAATTCAAAACATTGGGTAAACTCATAATATTATTTTATAAACTTAATATGAGTATAAAAATATATCGGGATAATTTTTGGAAGTAACGGATCAATTGTTCAAAATAATTAATTACGCGATAACGTTTATTTAATAAAAGTTATACGTTTAATGAAAAATGCAAAACCATGCATGAACTAATATGATGACAATGATGTTAATGAAATGTAGACTAAACTTAGTCTATATGAAATGTCCTCGATGATATGATCATGAATTCACAGCTAAACCATTACGGTTACGTGAATTTGATGCTCGTAAACCTAGTTCACGATAAATGATAAATAATGAAGCATGAGTAATGTTTTGAGAATGACCTGAAAATATGAATTGTCACAACTACAGACAGCCTTTGGATCTTGATACAGGGGGTTGAAATGAGTTAGACAATTTCAAATGGTATTGTTCATCGACATCTTCTCACGGGCTGATATGATTAATGATAGAGTGCTTCTAGTTAATGCTTCATGTACACAACTATATGCTGATTCTGATAAATCGCAATCATCAGGGGAGAGAAATGTGTACATCGGGGACGCACAACAAGTTCACGTGATCGGGCTTAATGGTTTATTTAATGATTTTTTTTAGAAATTGGTTGATTCTATATCCTTATCTCGTCTGTTTCTACGTACTTCTTCCTTATCCACCTTCAGCAATTTCGAGCAACAAATTCAAGATGATCAGTGGTTCAACTTGTTACTTTGATGTTATCATTTCATGTGTACATTATGGGCTGATTTGATATATGAAAGATAACTGGAATGCATTTGGTGAGATGAAGATGTTGATATCTTATTCTCCCGAATGGACAATCTTGAAGAAGGTCGATTCGATTGTCTATTCTACATTTTCCGTTGCGTGTTAAAAGACTAAAGACGGTTCTAATTTAATCATCAAAAGACTTCTCGGATTCATGAAATTCATCAGAAAGGTTGTCAGTTTGGGGGAGAGCACTAATTAGGGGAGATTAAAAGTCCATATTTAATCCCTAATTAGATTTGCTTGCATTGTTCTTCTGAAAATAAAGAGATGGCAGTTGAGAAGATTCATGATGTTTGAAGATTGTGAAGACACTCTTGGAGCTGCTGAGCTTATGTTTTGTATTTAAGTTTGCTTGTAGGGAACATTGTAAGCAACTCCCGTATGACATCACTTGGGGAGAGATTGTTAGCCTCGCTAAAGTGAAGTTATTACGGGAATTGCATTAGTTTCTTCTTTTACTCATTCACAAGGACTAGTTTAGTCAATTATGCTAAGTTAGGCTTGTATTAGTATAAATACACCTCCTAGTCCCAACTAGGAGGGTGGAAGTTCACATTTGTAATAAAGGTGTGTGTGGTTTCTTCTTCTTCTCTCTAGAAACACACACATCTTTCCTTTCTTCTATCTAATACAATACCATGTCTTATTCATTCTTTGAGCTTCCCCGACCCCCCGAACCACATGAATCATATGTTTTTAACGGTCCTACAACATCTATTTCTTTAAACTTAGACACATATTTCAAAAATGTTAGCACATCTTCATTTGACATTAAAGGTACCAACCCATCATCTAAAGACCGACTAGGGATACTAAAATGAGCAAACATGATCCTATCATCACATAATTAAACCGAATTCACCTAACATTCTACCCAATTCATGAACAGATAACAACTCATAATCAATTAGATCTACACAAAAAACTTGTACACTCTATCTGGTGGATTAGAAAACTCACCGGTGTGGTGGATTTTCAAAGTGAAGAGGTTTTTATTCGAACCTTGGGAAAAAATACGAAGAATCAAAATACCGAAAATCAGAAAACAACCATAGCATTTTCAAAATCAACCTAATCTGCTTTACACAAATACACTACATGCTCAATACTTATCACTCGAAACAAAATTATAATAAAAATCAAGAAAATACAAATCTTACTTTAATGTAGCCCAAGATCATGAATCGTGTCACTGTGCGCTCTAATCTGCCAAGAAGGAGGTCTAACCATTTTGAAAATTTAATGAATTAATTAGTTGATTTACAAAACTTACGGATGTAAAAGGAAATAGTACGGTGTAGTTGTAAATGAAATAAAGGGTTTCTTGAGAATGTAAACAAGCGAAGTGCGTGGGGTAAAGGCGAAAAACGTAAAGTGACTAAAGTACACTCATTTGAAACAGTGGTTAATGGGAATTTGTAACGATCGTCAGTGAAAAGGACATAATTTGTGCAAAATTAAAACAACATTAACATTTTTTATAATTAAAGTTTAGGAGTAGCATAGGATGCAAAAATGAAATATTACAAGGATATTTTTTGTAATTTACCCTAGAAAATAGAAAAACGAATACAACAAAGATATTTTAGCCATTTCATTTTGAGAATAGACAAAAATTACACCCAAAAGTTTTCACAAAAACTGTCTCTACACATTCAAAATGACTAGACGAGTACCCGCGCCTAGCGGCAGCGGTGTCTAGTTTCGATAAAATTTTAGCGGTGATTAAGTTTGTGTTTCAAGAATCAGTATTTTAAGCGTTAAGGAATTATGAGTGTCTAAATACTCATCATTTTTGTACCATCTAGACTGCAAAAACATCTGAAAACACTCAGAAATGCATCAAAATGATGAAAATATCACAAATAAGTGTTTTATGTGTTTTAAATGCAAAAATACCAAAATCAGATGAAAAACGTATCAAGTTTGCATAATTGGCAGTTTTAGTCCCCCAAGTTTCAAAAGTTGTCAAATCTAGTCCCTGAAATCCAAAAACATGGAGTTTTATCATTCAAGGTCCCTGAAATATTCTAAGTTGTCAAAAATAGTCCTTGAATGAATCTTTGGCCAAATGGCAGAAAAGGTCCCTCAAGTTTGAAAAATGTCAATAATGGTCCTTGGTTAATTTAAAAAGTGAAAATTATCAAATATTAACCTTGTACTATTCATAAATGACAAAACTGGTCCTTATAGTGAACTTTGGAGAAATTACATGTTTGGTCCCTCAAATTTCAAAAATGGCATAAAAGGCCCTTGGACATTTAAAAATTGGAAAATTAACATTTATGGTCCTTTGGTAATAGAAACTTGGCAAGTTTGAACCTTGTATTAACTTTGGTATAGTGGCAGGTTTGGTCCTTTAATTTGGTAGAAGTACAACTTTGGTCCTTGTGATATACAAAACCAAACGGACCCTTTATGTTATTAATACCCAATCCAAGCCCAATACCCAAACCCGGCCCAAAATTTAAAATAGAAAACCGCCTACTACTGTGCTCCTTCCTCCCTCACACCTGTTAAACCAAAACCGCCTGGTTTCTCCACCTCATCACCACTTTCCACCTTGCCATCTTATCTCCCCACCTGTATACCAACCCCCCTCCACCTCCACAAACACCCAAATTTCATTAAATGCAGTTAACCACTCAAAGACTTTTCCCGCCAAAATGCCACATGTGTGGTTTTGATGAATTTCAATGATCCAAAGGTTGCAATGAGGTGGGAAACAATCAGAGGTCGACAAGGAACAAAATGAAGTCAATAAATAAGGAGGAGAAGCAGAGAAGAAGAAGTATGTAGTGTAATTTAATTTTATGTATGTCGTATTAAATATTTTAAGTCTTCCAGTGTATGTTCAAGCTTTTTAATACTTTGTAATCATATTTCAGTGTTTTTCAAACTCATTTACAGTGTCAATTTCAGTTTATACATATGAACTCAGTTTGTGTGATTTTCAAGATTAAAAATCTCAAGTCTATTTGTGTAACACCCCAACCCGACAAGGGTAAAGATATCGCAAATACGGTTTCATATCAGAACTTTAAATACTATACAATAGCGAAAGCCTTTACAAAATATTCAAAAAGAAAACATAAATAGCTAAACTTCAAAATAAATCTAAGATCTCTATGGTCAAATCTTGCTCTCATCTCTACTCTCAACCCAGATCAGCTATCCCATAAGCTCATCTTGAACGCTTAATACCTGCCACATGAAAAGAAAATGCGGCTGAGCTTACAAAGCCCAGTGAACAGATATAACAAAAACGACAACTAAACAAAACATAAATACGAATTGAAACAAAGAAACGAATAACAAAATCATAACGAAAACGAGGATAATGAATCATTAAGGATTTTGCAGAAACACAAATATACAGAAATCTGGAAGAACAAATAGCAATCAAGAACAACACATAACACATTGATGGCACGTACTCAAACACATCAAAATAACCAGACATTCAATGCATTCAGATAGTAAAACTCATATAAGCCAAGCAGAATATCTAAAGGCGAACGGAAACACTCTCTAAAAATAATCATAGCATTCATACAACATATATGTCATACAATCAAATCAGGAAGTCAAAAGACATACAAGCCAAACAGATATCTACAGGAAAGCGGAAGCAATTAATTAATAAGTGGGCATGGCAATGGCACAGATTAAAAGCCTTAGATGAAAACATAACAAGTATCATAACATCGGAAGTACTAACAACAGTCAAAACATGGCAGTCACACATACAGATAGAAAACACATTAGACAACTATAACTAAATAAGCAAAAGACATATCATAGCCATTAGCAATTATCAGAACAAATATCATAAGCTAAACCAGTTCTCAGATCAAACCTTAATATAAACAGAGTTTAACATGGCAGATCAAACATAAGCAGATAGATAAACTAACGGATAATCAAAGTTCACAGAATTAAATGAGCAAATCATGCATACTAAACTTTCAGGATACTTACTTTTACTACTAGCACATTCATCTGGCAGATCAACGTATCCGCATAACGATAAACTAACATAACATCAGATGACAGCATGCGAATCATATTTAAACATATTAATCATATCTTAGCATAGCAGACGGTAGTCACATAAACATACAAAAGCATAAACACATATAATAGCATATAATAAGCCTTGCACATAATCATAAACACTTGAACATACCGAAACAAAATCAGAATACTTATCATAGAAATAATAGATAAAGATTTAGTTAACTACCACGAGCCCAGAACATATCATATCAAAAACATCATAACTATATAGAAACAATCTTAGAAAATAATTTGGAGTAGCTAGCTCCCAGAAGTTGTGAAGACGCGTATTGCACACGACATCATTCACTAGACAAATCATCTCAGATAACAGATCAGATCTAGGATGCATCCATACGCCCCACAAACATACATTGGTCATATAATATAACTTGAGCTCATAACAGATAACATATAAGGGACGTGGCAGAACTTCACTCTACTGCCCTAGAGTCATGTCAGAGGTGCATCACTGACACGGACATGGAACCCCCATGACTAGTTATTATTTTGGCTCGGGTGTCAAACTAACTTAGGTCAAATTAGAATGTCAAAACTGACATAGATCATAATCAACACAAGGTCAACAGTTAACATATCATATAGTTCATATAAGGTTCATATTCAAATATTCAGGGGTCAGAAATCCATATCACAGTCACAAATCGTACATTCATAATTAGAAGTTCATAATTAACATAGCAAGGTTCAACAAATAGAAGTTCAGGCAAACAGAGATTCACATAAACAGAAGGGAATCATAGCAATGGCATAGGGAATCCTATTAATTGAAATAGAAAAGCTAACGGAAAGAAAACGTCATGAGAGACCTTTACTGAAAAGGTCAGAATATTTGTACCTTAAAGCAAATGAGAGGAAAGCAAACGAATGAGTGAACACGAAGATACGAAGCCACGTCTTCTTCAATGAATCTACACGGATTACGATTCGTATAATACTTATTAGCTCCTTTTATAAGCTTCTTATGCATTTGTAAGTGTGTTACCTATTGATATCATATTTTATCTTTCAGTTTCTTAAACTCATATTCGGACCAGACTTTAGCGATTTTTATAAAATACTTACTTAGCTCAAATGAAATCAAGCAAAATCCCAGGGGTTCCCATATGAGTTAAGAGACCCTCCAAAAATTGGTGGGTTCTATTTCCATGCTAAATGGCCTATGGAAAATCACAAGTCCAGACCTATCCAGAAAGTGATCAGAAAATACACCTTAAAAGTTTATGCTTATTGGACCTGTTTAGACACCTTGGAAAAATCCCCAGAACTCCCAGAAATTCATTTATGTCATAAATATCACTCCTGTAAAAGGAGAGCTCCCAATTCATTATGGTTTGAAAATGAAAAATCAAACAATCCAACCAAATTTCAGACCCGTTTTCTCAGCTTTGACACTTGATCTTGTAAAATTCAAAAATACGACTTAGACAACTCCAAATTCGACCAAACCACTTGGAAAACTTAACTAAGACATAAAATAAACTTTTACCACAAAAACCCAGATTATTGCACTTATAAAATTGGATTTATAACATACACAAATTCGACATATGATGCTGTCCAGTTTTAGGGTTTATTAAAAACCATATAATCACATGTTTAAACCATTAATTACACTTAGGGTTCCATTCCAATTAGGGTTTCAAATTTATTAGGCATGATAACATTTATATATGTGGTTCGGTTCTCTTGTGCTCGACATACCTATGATCCGATTCAAACAATACATATATAATACATGTTCTCTTAATTCTTATAAGGTCCGATTCATATTTGTTGTTTTTGTTTTCATACGGTTCGACCAAAACACAAGATTCGATTCAAAACAAACATGTTACAATATATAATAACATTAGGCGTATCAAAGTGAGACGAGAAGAATACGTGTATACCTTAGCTCGTTGGACACAAGGTCTCGACACCAAGGGAGTTTTAGCTCTCGGCCGAAAAAGAAAAAGAGAGAGGCAAAACTAGGGTTCCAAATTATGTTTATGAGTTTGTATATATAGGTGGTGAAAATTTTGGTTCTAGGGCTTTGAGAAGGTGTGTGGGCTTCGGCCTCTTGATCCAAACGAACAAACAAACACCCATCTTGGGCTCTCGGCTTGAGTCCAATCCACCAAACGAACGGCCCAACTAATTACGCGAGACGTTTAATCTTCGTCGTACCATGTCGATCACGTACACATATTCGTTAAGTTTTAATTATAGATAGGTTAAGTTTTAAATTTCGTTAAATGAACATAAACGTATTTTACGTATTTTATAATTTTCGATTTCAAGGGTAAAATAGTCTTATTACATGTCTTAGATTTTCGGGTTTTACAACTCTTCCCCTCTAAAAGAAAATTTTCGTCCTCGAAAATTGAACAAGACGGAATAGAATAGAAAACGAATCGGACTTCAGAATTTCAAGGAATATATGACGAACGTTAAACTTATCTCGGAACAAATAGATTTCTTATCAGAACATTTAAACTCCTACTATTCAGAAATCAAAGCAAAAATCAAATACTTATAACAGATAATCACATACTTATTAACGTATTGGCAGAAAACAGATGAGAGGCAGGAAATCAAACAACACGCTCTAACTTATTCAGGTATCTAATGATGAAAATAACGCATGCATAGACCGAACGAATCCTAAAGGTCTTACTAATCGCAGATAATCAAACTAAAAGGATCTAATGTTCCTCAAATACTTCACGAAATATCCAATGATCACAATAAGGGTACACGGAGACGTACACATATAGAGCAAACATAGCAATCCATAGTTCACACAAATCATAACAATTTAGTACAGAATTCCAATCAAACATGAGGGGTGACAAATAACAGATAAAAGTCAAAGTCCAATCAAGTATCAACCACAGGCATTTCCCCAGACGTCATATAATTTCAATAAGTTCAAATTATATGATCTCGGTATTATCACGTTGATCAGGCGTCATAATACTTGCATCACATAACAAGTTCTTATTGTCATCATATTCTGTCCCGGGTCATGGCAAACACATAACTAATATCAGAACAAAACATATCACATACCGATAACATACAAATAGCAAGTAACATACTATAACAGACCAGATCACATACATACAGCATATACGACATCAAAACAACTTACCATACCACAACAAAAAGAAGGCAACCAATGCACAAAACGGTTCCTCATAACTCATTACTGTCGGTCCAAAAGAAAAGCTGAGATATACCAGAATGCTAAACGATAAAACTTCACGATTCGAACCGAGTTCCGAACAAATCAAAGAAAAGTAATGCCGATCAAAATCATGTAGTAAGATATCAAACTGCCTCAAAACGCGTGACAAACGAATCAGAGTAACACACGTCGCACCCAAATCATATGAAGTAGATGAACCTTCCCAGCCACCGGTTGAATCATGTCTTCGTCGTTGCGTCTTTGGTTGATTCGTCCAGCTTCCTC
This sequence comes from Chrysanthemum seticuspe, assembly GCA_019973895.1. Classification (NCBI taxonomy): domain Eukaryota; kingdom Viridiplantae; phylum Streptophyta; class Magnoliopsida; order Asterales; family Asteraceae; genus Chrysanthemum; species Chrysanthemum seticuspe. The sequence continues at coordinate 19,111,458 of BPTQ01000003.1, read as the reverse complement.
CAGCAGCATCCTGATGTCTCCAGCAGCACGGCAGTCGAGTGTGGCTTCTGCTTCTCGAACCTCTCCGGCACAAGAGCTGTTGCAGCAACGCAGGGTCGACACCATCTTCTTCAGCTCTGCGGGTAGTCTCCATCTAACGATCGACAAACGGACGAGCGAAAACAAAATAACAAAATTCGATGCGAAAAGATGAGGGCCAAAACAGTGAAGACAAACGAATATCAGAGTCAAATCTGAACGACAGTCAAAAGGAATCGAAAGATATCTGAACAGACGGAAACCTAATGTCTACCCAATCCTCACAGGTCATAGCCTAAGCTCTAAGGGTCCTAAAACCTAGTCTCCGATACCATAATTGTAACACCCCAACCCGACAAGGGTAAAGATATCGCAAATACGGTTTCATATCAGAACTTTAAATACTATACAATAGCGAAAGCCTTTACAAAATATTCAAAAAGAAAACATAAATAGCTAAACTTCAAAATAAATCTAAGATCTCTATGGTCAAATCTTGCTCTCATCTCTACTCTCAACCCAGATCAGCTATCCCATAAGCTCATCTTGAACGCTTAATACCTGCCGCAGGAAAAGAAAATGCGGCTGAGCTTACAAAGCCCAGTGAACAGATATAACAAAAACGACAACTAAACAAAACATAAATACGAATTGAAACAAAGAAACGAATAACAAAATCATAACGAAAACGAGGATAATGAATCATTAAGGATTTTGCAGAAACACAAATATACAGAAATCTGGAAGAACAAATAGCAATCAAGAACAACACATAACACATTGATGGCACGTACTCAAACACATCAAAATAACCAGACATTCAATGCATTCAGATAGTAAAACTCATATAAGCCAAACAGAATATCTAAAGGCGAACGGAAACACTCTCTAAAAATAATCATAGCATTCATACAACATATATGTCATACAATCAAATCAGGAAGTCAAAAGACATACAAGCCAAACAGATATCTAAAGGAAAGCGGAAGCAATTAATTAATAAGTGAGCATGGCAATGGCACAGATTAAAAGCCTTAGATGAAAACATAACAAGTATCATAACATCGGAAGTACTAACAACAGTCAAAACATGGCAGTCACACATACAGATAGAAAACACAGTAGACAACTATAACTAAATAAGCAAAAGACATATCATAGCCATTAGCAATTATCAGAACAAATATCATAAGCTAAACCAGTTCTCAGATCAAACCTTAATATAAACAGAGATTAACATGGCAGATCAAACATAAGCAGATAGATACACTAACGGATAATCAAAGTTCACAGAATTAAATGAGCAAATCATGCATACTAAACTTTCAGGATACTTACTTTTACTACTAGCACATTCATCTGGCAGATCAACGTATCCACATAACGATAAACTAACATAAGATCAGATGACAGCATGCAAATCATATTTAAACATATTAATCATATCTTAGCATAGCAGACGGTAGTCACATAAACATACAAAAGCATAAACACATATAATAGCATATAATAAGCCTTGCACATAATCATAAACACTTGAACATACCGAAACAAAATCAGAATACTTATCATAGAAATAACAGATAAAGATTTAGTTAACTACCACGAGCCCAGAACATATCATATCAAAAACATCATAACTATATAGAAACAATCTTAGAAAATAATTTGGAGTAGCTAGCTCCCAGAAGTTGTGAAGACGCGTATTGCACACGACATCATTCACTAGACAAATCATCTCAGATAACAGATCAGATCTAGGATGCATCCATACGCCCCACAAACATACATTGGTCATATAATATAACTTGAGCTCATAACAGATAACATATAAGGGACGTGGCAGAACTTCACTCTACTGCCCTAGAGTCATGTCAGAGGTGCATCACTGACACGGACATGGAACCCCCATGACTAGTTATTATTTTGGCTCGGGTGTCAAACTAACTTAGGTCAAATTAGAATGTCAAAACTGACATAGATCATAATCAACACAAGGTCAACAGTTAACATATCATATAGTTCATATAAGGTTCATATTCAAATATTCAGGGGTCAGAAATCCATATCACAATCACAAATCGTACATTCATAATTAGAAGTTCATAATTAACATAGCAAGGTTCAACAAATAGAAGTTCAGGCAAACAGAGATTCACATAAACAGAAGGGAATCATAGCAATGGCATAGGGAATCCTATTAATTGAAATAGAAAAGCTAACGGAAAGAAAACGTCATGAGAGACCTTTACTGAAAAGGTCAGAATATCTGTACCTTAAAGCAAATGAGAGGAAAGCAAACGAATGAGTGAACACGAAGATACGAAGCCACATCTTCTTCAATGAATCTACACGGATTACGATTCGTATAATACTTATTAGCTCCTTTTATAAGCTTCTTATGCATTTGTAAGTGTGTTACCTATTGATATCATATTTTATCTTTCAGTTTCTTAAACTCATATTCGGACCAGACTTTAGCGATTTTTATAAAATACTTACTTAGCTCAAATGAAATCAAGCAAAATCCCAGGGGTTCCCATATGAGTTAAGAGACTCTCCAAAAATTGGTGGGTTCTATTTCCATGCTAAATGGCCTATGGAAAATCACAAGTCCAGACCTATCCAGAAAGTGATCAGAAAATACACCTTAAAATTTTATGCTTATTGGACCTGTTTAGACACCTTGGAAAAATCCCCAGAACTCCCAGAAATTCATTTATGTCATAAATATCACTCCTGTAAAAGGAGAGCTCCCAATTCATTATGGTTTGAAAATGAAAAATCAAACAATCCAACCAAATTTCAGACCCGTTTTCTCAGCTTTGACACTTGATCTTGTAAAATTCAAAAATACGACTTAGACAACTCCAAATTCGACCAAACCACTTGGAAAACTTAACTAAGACATAAAATAAACTTTTCCCACAAAAACCCAGATTATTGCACTTATAAAATTGGATTTATAACACACACAAATTCGACATATGATGCTGTCCAGTTTTAGGGTTTATTAAAAACCATATAATCACATGTTTAAACCATTAATTACACTTAGGGTTCCATTCCAATTAGGGTTTCAAATTTATTAGGCATGATAACATTTATATATGTGGTTCGGTTCTCTTGTGCTCGACATACCTATGATCCGATTCAAACAATACATATATAATACATGTTCTCTTAATTCTTATAAGGTCCGATTCATATTTGTTGTTTTTGTTTTCATACGGTTCGACCAAAACACAAGATTCGATTCAAAACAAACATGTTACAATATATAATAACATTAGGCGTATCAAAGTGAGACGAGAAGAATACGTGTATACCTTAGCTCGTTGGACACAAGGTCTCGACACCAAGGGAGTTGTAGCTCTCGGCCGAAAAAGAAAAAGAGAGAGGCAAAACTAGGGTTCCAAATTATGTTTATGAGTTTGTATATATAGGTGGTGAAAATTTCGGTTCTAGGGCTTTGAGAAGGTGTGTGGGCTTCGGCCTCTTGATCCAAACGAACAAACAAACACCCATCTTGGGCTCTCGGCTTGAGTCCAATCCACCAAACGAACGGCCCAACTAATTACGCGAGACGTTTAATCTTCGTCGTACCATGTCGATCACGTACACATATTCGTTAAGTTTTAATTATAGATAGGTTAAGTTTTAAATTTCGTTAAATGAACATAAACGTATTTTACGTATTTTATAATTTTCGATTTCAAGGGTAAAATAGTCTTATTACATGTCTTAGATTTTCGGGTTTTACAATTTGAATGTGATTGTAGTTGTTATTAAGAACTTATAAACTCATATAAGCTCTTATTAAAGCTTTTCTAAGCCTTTAGAACCATTTAAATTCAGTTTAGTTTCAAGAAAGATAAATTCCCAAAAATACCAATAAATTAGTTAAAAATTCAAAAATCATTGAATATAGTTATGGAAGCTGAAGCATGGTAAAACATGGATTGTTATTGGTTTAGAGGCTTAGTGGTAAGCCTATAGGAGTGGTTATCAGTTCTCAGCTCTTAGTTTTGAGCACAAACATAATTATAAGCCATTTCTTTGAAATTTACATTTTCTAGTTTTAGTAATTAAACCTTGTTAATTCTAGTTTAATACTGTTTAAATATAGTCATTATCAGTTAATCAATAGGTTACTTAGTTTAAAAATCTATTTTAGTGCTAAAAAGCTCATAACAGCCTACTAAAGTGGTGTTTGGATCCACTGTATAAACCATGTTAGAGTTTGTTCAAGCTCTTGTTCTTGTTTGCTATAAGTCATATTAGGTCCTAATAGCTCAATTAAACCATAAAAACTAGTCCTTGTTCAGTTAAAAGTCAAAATCATCTTAATATCATCCTTATTAATTCACTGTGTTGGAATCACTCCTAAACAGTATTTCAAGTATTTATATTTCATATGTAATAGGTAGCTTTATTATGGCCTTTATGTTTGTTTAAGGTCAAGTTTATGTAGAAGGCCCATAAGCTTAGGCCCAAGCCCAATAAGGAATAGGGAAGGAGAGGGAGTGTTGCCCTAGCTCCTTGCCTATATAAACAATGTAATAACCCTCACTTGAGGGTTGGTTGTTCAAGTTTTCCTTTCACTCATGCCTCACGCCTAAACCGTATTATTACTATTGTGTGTGTGTGTGATTTACTTGTTCATCCGCCTTCATCTCTTTCTCTATAACTTGTGTTTGTAAAACTAGTGACCTAACAGTGGTATCAATCGCCTAATAGTTGGGTGAATCGTTATTGCTTTTGAAGTGGGTTTTGGTCCTACGCGTAAGGCTAACGAGTGATACTTTGGTTCGCTTAAAAACTTGTTTTTTACACTTTTTAATCCAAGATTCTTGTACTTTCAATGTTTTGAGGTGTTAAAATACTTGTTTTTGGCAAAAAGTTTCAAACTTTACGCGTGGATCTACGTTTTTAAGCGTGTTTTTTGTACGAGGGTTTCATCCTACGCATAACTGTTTTAAGAGCTTTGGATCATCAAGTTTCACACTTTTGTGTCTTTTGGTGTTATTGAAGCTATTTCATCACACAAAAACTGGTTTAGAAATATCTTTGGGCAAAATCAAATTTACGAGCAATCCTACGCGTATCAAAACCCTAAAATTACGCGTAAGATTTTCCTTGGTTTGATCTTCATTTTCCTGGTTTATTCCGTGTTTTCTTACTTGGATAAGTCTGAAAATACGTCGACTTTGGATATCTTTTGCACTGTGATAGTGTAAAAGATCATTTGGGCAAAAACCCTAAACTTACGCATAAGCATAAGCTTACGCGTAGAAATCCTACGCATAAGATTCACTTTACGCGTAAACTTAGGTCTAAGCATAAGGTAATCCTACGCCTAACTTTCTACGCCTAACTTTTGTCTACGCATAACTTTAGTGTTTTCCCTACTTACGCGTAACTCCGTATTGTTACGCGTAACTTTTGGTGTTTTTACGCATAAGTGCTACTTGGTTTCTTGTCTTTTCTACGCCTAAGGACACTTCATCAACAAAGGTTCATTCGACTACAAAGATCCATTTTTACTACACAAGTTCATCAACATGTCTCAACCACCATACTCTAACTATTTCCCTCACACTTATAATCATCAACAACAACAACAATTAACTCCACAACATCAACAATGGAATCAACAACAAGCTATTTATCAACAACAATTTAATCAGCAACATACTCCACAACTTGGTGCAATTCCACCACCACAAATGGTTCAAACACCACCAACTCTTCAAGTTCAACCCTACACAAACGATTTCAATCAACATCCATCACGGACCACTATGAAGGAACCCACTTGGTTTGCAAAGATGTGTGAAGCTTTAAGCAGCCAACAATCAATTCATGAAGCTGGATCACTTGATAGACCTCTAATGCTCACTCCAGGAAACTACGATCAATGGGTGATAAGGTTCTTTAGATTTTGTGATCTAAAGAAGCCACATGGAAAGTTCTTAAAGAAGGTTATCTTGGAAGGTCCATTTGAGATGCCTACTGTCATTGTACCCGGAGATCCAACTGTTGTTCCACCAAGAGATGAACAAACCAACATTGCTACTGTTGCAGATTTAAATCCTACAGAACTTCTACACTATGAAGCTGATGAACTTGCAATGGAATACATCCTCTTAGGATTACCAAACCCAATTCTTCGTAGTATTGATGCTCAAAACACTGCACAAAAAATGTGGGATCATATTCGTCTTCTTATGGAAGGATCTGTACTCAATCAGGAGGATTTGGAATCCAAAATTTACTTGGCTTATGAACACTTCATGATTGAACCTGGAGAGACACTATAGTCCTATCATCATCGATTTTCAGACATCATCAATGATTTGGATAAACACAACATCATCATGCCAAGAATTGCAGTGAATACTAAGTTCCTGAGTAGTCTTGGTCCTGAATGGGAGAAGTATGTCATCTTTCTCCGTCAAGCGAAGAATATGCATCATTCTACTTATGGATTGTTGTACGATTACTTGAAGCCTCATGAAAAGGAAGTTGATCGGGAAAGGATTCTCCGTGCTCAAATTGCTAAACAGTCACATCCGGATAATCAACTTGCCTTGTATGCTCAACAGAATTATCCCTCTCAACCAGCAACTCAACCATCTGCTTCAAACACACCTTCACAGCAACAACCTCAACAAAATCAATTGGTTCCATACAACAACAACAATGCTCAAGCATATGTCAGTGAAGCGAGTGAGGAAACCGATCCGTTCGAAGCATTGTAACAAGGATTTGTGATGATTGCTAATGCTTTTGGCCGTTACACCAACAAATCCAACAATCGTATTCGTTCCTCATCTAACACACGGACTCAAGCTGTTGTGAACAATGGACGTGTTGAAGTTCAGAATCGTGATTATGGTCGTCAGATGGGCGGTGGTCAAGGGTTTAATGCTGTGGGTAGGAATAACAACAGAGCTCAAGTGGTGGAACAGGGAAATGCTCAAAATCGGTTAAATGGTCTTAAATGCTACAACTGCAATGAGAAGGGACACCTGGCTAATGCATGCCCAAAGCCGAGGACTAGGGGCAGTGCTTATTTCAAAGAGGCTTTACTTTTGGCTCTTAAGGATGAAGCTGGTGGATCTCTCACAGACAAAGAACAGAGCTTTATGGCAGATGCAGACTCAGATGATGATATGGAGGACTTGCAGGCCAATGCAGCTGTTATGTTGATGGCTAATATGCAAGAGTTACACATGAGTGAAACAGGCCCAGTGTATGACACTGATGGCTTGTCTCAGGTACCCGAACAAACCATCATCATATCTGAACTAATATCTCCATCAATATCTGAATCCGGCACGGCTCAGAATGTTCAAAATGAGTCATCTACATCTCATTCTGACGATTTTCAAATAAACCCCGTAGTTACATTTGACGATCCAGATGACCTTATGGTTTCTCTTGATAATCAAATTGACTCCGTGGTTATACTTGAGGATCTACATAATGATCATGTTGTGACTCACGTTGAACAAGATGAACCTTTGCCCCATCCAGATCTTGTTCTGTTACTTAAAGACCAACAATCCCAAATTGCTGAATGTGTTGCATTAAATCAGTCCTTAAAAAGTAAAAATGCACTGTTGACCAAGGATTTTGAATGCTTACAAATGCAACTCAACTTTTTCAAAACTCAAGAAAACCGTGAAAAAGGTTTTGAAGCCGCTTTTGCAAAATCTCATCAAAACGAAAAATATTTAGAGAGACAGATGCGTGATCTAGCCGCCTCGAAGAATGCTTTGTTGTCTGAATTAGAACAACTGAAACACGAACATAAAAAGCAAATTAACGCTCTCACCTTGGAAAATCAAAAAGCTAAGGCTGAGTTGTTAAATTGTCAAAAACAGTTCTCCGCATACAAAAAGCATTCAACGAATCGGGTAGATGACCTTCTTGAAGAAATTATCGGCTTGCAAAACAAACTTAAAGAGTTTAAAACTGTTGTTTACAAACATGGTGAATCAGTAACAGCTATTGAAAAGTTTACCTTAAAACCCAATCCAAAAGGATATGGAAAAAATCTAGCTGATTACAAACCAAAGCTTTCACTAAAAACATTCAAACCAACTCCTGAAGTTTCCAGTGCAGAATACAAAATTGATAATACTGTCATGAGTGTTGTTGAATATCATCGTCAAGAGGAATTAGATGCAGAAGACGAGAGTCGATCAAAATTAAAAAACGTTGTTTACAACAAACCTTTTAATTATAAAAACGCGGTCACTTTCGTCACACCAACGGATTCTTCTAACACACCAAGGGTTATCATCAAAACACCTGAGTCTTCTAATGTTAATCCCAAAACAGATTTTGCACAAACTTATGGTCCTTTACTTTCCATTAGTGAAGTAAACTCAAAACCTGAAAATCGAAAAATTCTTCGATACTTTGACATTTTCATGGCTGACCTCAAAATTTTACAACATGAGATAGAATATCGCTCTGAAATCAAAGTTGAACATTTTCAATCGCCTCTGGCGCGAGAACAAAGAGACATTTTTCAGAAAAATCTTTTACCTAATGTTAAAAACTTGAAAAGTTGTGCAATTTCCTGGGAAAAGGATTTTCATAAGGAACTTGGGGTAATGAAAAACGTTTTCGAGAAAACAGAAACATCTATTTCTAATACTAAACGTAAAAAGAAACTCTTGCGAAAAGATGTTGATCGACATTTGGAAGATGTTATATGTGCTGATATCCATAATGTTGTGTTACTTCATGCTTTGCCATTTGCATCTGATTACATCTCTGCTGATATTGTTGAAACTGTTGTAACTGTTGAGAACACCGATAATGTGCTTCAAATCGAGTCTTTAAAAGCTGAAAATAAACGATTACTCAATGAAATTTACAATGCAAAACGTCGTCTTCATTGGTGTGAAAAAGATATTCACAATCATCAACTTAGTTTTCAAAAGAAAATCGCTCAGTTGAGTGCAAAATCTTCTGATCCTAAAATTGAGAAACTGGATGATCAAAATGTGTCTTTGAAAAGTCAAATCTCAAAATATGAACAAGAACTTTTAAAAGTTAAACAGGAATATGGTGTCATATTTGGTTTACTAAAAAAGACTCGATTTGAAGCATCAAACGAACTTGATCACTATCTTGCTCACACTAGAGAAGTCATGAATTTTGCTGGTAATATTCGTTCTGAAAATCAAGATCTAATACACACTATCTCTAAGTTACGGGAAATGTTAGGAAAGTATGAACAACTTCCGCCTACTGTGATTAAGAGATTAGCACCAGTCACACTTTGTAATAGTGAACCTAGAATTCCCACTGACAAATCACAAGTTGCTAATGTGTTTCCCTCTACTGAAACAGGAATAGTTGCATCTTTTCCAAACGTCCGCACTTCACAGCCTAGGAGCACTCAATCGAAGAATAGGAAGTTGCGACCTAAGAAAAGATCAATAAGGAATGCTAAAGTAGAAGAACACCCTAGGACTCTGAATAAAACTCATGTTGCTTCCACTATAGATGTTGCGTCTGGCAAATGTAATACAAATAGTGATGTAACGAATGATAAACCGTTAAGTACTTTTGATATTCAGTCTGATGCACCTTGTGTTATTTGTCGGAAGAGTATGAATTCTGATTGTCATGACAAATGTGTTGCTAAAGCTATAATCTCTCGATTACGAAATCCTAATAATCGGAATACCTCTAGGCCCACTAATCATTCTAAGTATGTGCTTGGTAGACCGCCTTCTTTAGATTCTAAGGCAACCATTGCTATCACAGTAGCTCCCGCTTCACCTACTAAGAATATAGTACCACCTAGTGTTTTCACTAAGACTAAAGCAAAGAGTAGTTATAGATGGCAGAAATGGATATATAACACACTAGGATTTAAATGGATGCCTAAAATTATCAATGTGTGTATGTCTAACATACCTGCTTCGGAACCCTCTAACATTTCGGGTTCCACATCTACTTCTATTCCATCTGTGTCGTCTGTGTGTAATGCAGGTGATACAGATCATTCTCTGGATTGTTGATAGCGGATGTTCCCGACACATGACAGGCAACCTTAAACTGTTATCAAACTTTATTGCAAAGTTCATTGGCACTGTCAGATTCGGGAACGATCACTTCGCAGCTATCATGGGCTACGGAGATTATGTCAATGGGAACATCGAAATTAGCAGGGTTTACTATGTGGAAGGCCTCGGTCACAATCTGTTTTCAGTAGGTCAATTTTGTGATGGAGATTTGGAGGTTGCTTTCAGGGAGAAAACTTGTTTCATTCGTGATCTACAAGGAAATGACCTTATGTCTGGCTCGCGTAATTCTAGTCTCTACACTATCTCTATGCAAGACATGGTTGCTTCCTCTCCCATCTGCTTACTTTCTAAGGCAACATCAACAAAATCCTGGCTATGGCACCGTCGTCTCTCACATCTAAACTTTCAAACCATCACCAACCTTGCTCGACACAAACTAGTTGAAGGTCTCCCACGATTCCGGTATTCAAAAGATCACCTTTGCTCAGCTTGTGAACAAGAGAAAAGCACTCGTGCTCATTTTCCTTCAAAGGTGGAACACAACTCTCAGCATGTGCTACATCTTCTTCACATGGATTTGTGTGGCCCTATGCGCGTGCAAACGATCAATGGCAAACGCTACATCTTAGTAATTGTTGATGACTACTCACGATGGACTTGGGTCTACTTTCTTCGAAGCAAAGACCAAGCTCCACAAATGATCATCACCTTTCTCACAAAAATACAGGTTCAGCTCCGCAACACCGTCAGGATAATCAGAACAGACAAAGGAACTGAATTTGTTAACAAAACCCTTCGTGAATTTTATGAGAAAGTGGGAATTCAGCATCAAACATCTATTGCACGTACACCTGAACAAAACGGAGTTGTTGAAAGACGAAACCGAACGTTAGTGGAAGCTGCAAGAACAATGTTAATCAATGCTAAACTTCCAGATTACTTATGGGCAGAAGCTGTATCTATTGCATGCTATACTCAAAACCGTTCTATGATCACAAAACGCCACAACAAAACACCTTTCGAGCTTGTCCACAACTATAAACCGAACCTCAAACACTTTCATGTATTTGGATCCCTTTGCTATCCGAATAATGATCGTGATGATTTTGGAAAGCTCAAAGCCAAAGCTGATATTGGAGTCTTTATTGGATACTGTGACAATTCTAAATGTTTCCGAATCTGGAATCGTCGAACTAAGGAGGTAATGGAAACGATTCATGCTCATTTCGATGAACTCACGGAAATGGCTTCTGAGTATAACAGCTTAGAACCCGGTCACAACCGTTTAAACTTCCCTCAACCCCCATCATCAGCTGAAGAAAGCCCTTAACTAACTCGTCAACAAATGGAAAGGTTATTTGCTCCTCTGTTCAGTGACGATATTGATGAACGTGCTCAAGGTGTATCCGCTGTTTCCGCTGCACAACCTGATAATATTCCTATACCTGATACACCTGCTACAACAACTACTGTTGAAGATGCACCTACACCAGTTGACTCCAACACAACAGTTGAACACACCGCTTCCAACAATGATGAACCAGCTGATGATATTCTGAATGAAGTACCCCCACCTGCAGATTTTGATCCAAATGCGTTCTTCAACCCGTTTGCCAATGAGACTGCTACACCAGATGTCGCAGAATCTTCAACAAACCATTTGAACCCTCAGAATCTGCACAATGTATACCAACATCAACCCTCTACACATAGATGGACAAAAGACCATCCTCTGGCTAACATTATTGGCAACCCGAATCAACCAGTCGTTACGAGACAACGTCTTCACACAGATGGTGAACATTGCATTTATGCTCTCACTGTCTGCCAATCTGAGCCTAAAAACATTAAAGATGCAATGACAAAAGACAACTGGATTGAATCCATGCAGGAAGAACTCAACCAATTCAAACGTCTTGAAGTATGGGAACTGGTTGAAAGACCAACAGGGGTCTACGTCATTGGTCTAAAATGGATTTGGAAAAACAAATTGGATGCTGAAGGGAACGTCATCCGAAACAAGTCACATCTAGTTGCTAAGGGTTATCGTCATGAAGAGGGAATAGACTTTGAAGAATCTTTTGCTCCGGTTGCTCGTCTTGAGGCTGTTCGGATATTTCTTGCGTTCGCTGCTCATATGAATATGACGGTCTATCAGATGGATGTCAAAACAGCGTTTCTCAATGGACAACTAAAAGAAACGGTCTATGTCAGCCAACCAGATGGATTCGTTGATCCTGAGTTCCCGAACCATGTCTACAAACTGAACAAAGCTCTTTATGGTCTCAAACAAGCCCCTCGGGCATGGTACGATAAGCTATCATCTTTCCTCATTGCCAATAATTTCACCAAAGGCTCGGTTGACCCAACTCTTTTTATACAATATCACGGGGCACACATCTTAATTGTTCAAATTTACGTGGATGACATCATTTTTGGGTTGACACATAAAAAGTTTTCAACCGCTTTTGCAAAACTAATGAAGAAAAATTTTGAAATGTCCATGATGGGTGAACTTACGTTCTTTCTAGGACTGCAAGTTCATCAATCACCCCGTGGTATTTTCTTGAGTCAGTCCAAATATGCCCTTGAACTGTTAAACAAATTTGGAATGACAACCTGTGACACTTATGCCACACCAATGGCTCATACCAAGAAGTTAGATGCTGATTTACATGGGAAATTAGTTGACCCCACCAAATACCGAAGTATTATTGGGTCCCTCATGTATCTAACAGCTAGCAGACCTGATATTGTCTTTGCCGTTTATCTATGCTCCCGTTATCAGTCGCGACCAACTGAAACCCACCTCTCTGAGGCTAAAAGAATCCTCCGATACATCAAGGGAACCATTAACTTGGGGATCTGGTATCCGAAGGATTCTGGTTTTGAACTAATCGCTTTTTCAGACGCTGATCACGCAGGATGCTTAGACTCAAGGAAAAGTACTTCAGGAGCACTACAATTTCTCGGTGATAAACTGGTGTCTTGGCAATCAAAGAAGCAGGATTGTACATCGTTGTCATCAACCGAAGCAGAATATGTAGCCATGTCCGCGTGTTGTGCTCAAGTCATCTGGATGAGAACACAACTCAAAGACTATGGTTACGTATTTGACAGAATCCCGATGTACTGCGACAATCGGAGTGCCATTGCGATCTCGTGCAACTCAGTTCAGCACTCGAAATCAAAGCACATCGATCTTCGCTATCATTTCATCAAGGACCACGTGGAACAGGGTACCGTTGAATTATACTTTGTGGGTACTGAATACCAATTGGCAGATCTGCTCATCAAAGCCTTGCCTCCCGCTAGGTTTAATGAGTTGGTCCACCGAATTGGTATGAGGTGTTTGACTCAAGAGGAATTGGATGACCTCTTAAAACAGTCTTAAAAACCTGTCAAACACCAAAATATCTTCTGTAAATAATTTTTCAAAAACAAAATACAAAAACATAAAATCCGATAAAACAACAAAAATATTCTCCTAATCTATCTTTCTTTCAACATGGAAAGTACATTTCTTCCGTCAACACTTTAATCTTTCAAAATTCAGTATTTTTCCGATCAAGTGTTGAGGGGGAGAAAATAATCTCTTAACTGTTTCAAAACATCTGTGTACTTGCATGTTATCATATCTCGGTTGATTCTTTTACTAATGGTGGTACATTTTCTGGTTCAAAGACACTCCTCGGACTTAAATTAATAACCTTTCATTATTTTCTCAAGTCAAGGGGGAGTGTCGTCATGTTTCTTTCCTAAAAAAAATCTTTGTTTGGTAACCAAAATGGAAGTTAAAAGGCTTTGTTTGAAAAAGGAAAAGGTGGAGGGACCAAAACTGTCAAAACCTTAAAAATATTTTGAATAAAAATATCCTCCACCTAACATTTCACTTATCTTTTATTACTCAAAACACCAACACATCCTACGCCTAAGAATCGTTCGTCAAAACCGTGTTTAAGATCGTCAATTTGTAAGTGATTTCATGTTCCTAACAAGATTCTAAACAATGGTTTTAAATTTTACACGAATCCAACGGTTAAAACATCGTGTAATCTTGATTGAGTGGTCTACGCATAAACGTATGAACACCCAATCAAGAATGGGTGTTTATGGTTAAAAGGAATGTGTCAAAATGTTTTAACAACATCTATGATATCGTTTCTAAGCTCAAAACAAACCCAGTTACACGAATTAATGATTTTTTAATATTAGGGTTTGTGAGTCGAATTGGGTATTTTTGAATGTGAAGTGTATTGGTCAAAAAGATTGTTGGGTTATGCTCTTGTGTTGTTGAATTAATGATTTCCAAGGTTTCTAACCACCCAGAAACACGAATTGGCTAACAATTTGAAATTAGGGTTTAATGTTCATGACTTTTGGGTATTTTTGATTCTCAGCAAACTAAGTGTTATAACTTGGCCTATAGACTCTCAACATATCTTAGGACTACCAGAATCAGTTTTATGCATATTCCATGGCTAGATCTCATACGCGTAGAATTAGGGTTTAGTCTACGCGTAACTGACAAACTGTCCAATTGTGTTTTGATCTGTCATAAAATGAATGTTATGTGTTAAACATTGATGATATGATGCTTTGTTTCAGGCTTGCTACACTTAATATTCAGAATCAAGGTTGTTGTTACTCTACGCATAAGGATCACCTTACACGTAGCTTGTTATGCGTAAGATTAGTCTTACGCGTAGCTTCTACGCATAAGGTTCTACATATGGGACTACGCGTATCCTGTGAAGGATATGCGTAAACAGTGACCTCTACGCATAAGGTCAACTCTTACGAGTAGCCTTACGCGTAAGGTTAATATATGCCTACGCGTAACCTCTACGCATAAGGTCCAATTTTCTTACACGTAATATTTCTTACGCGTAAGTTAGGATCCTACGCGTAAGTTTACGCCTACGCATATATCATTTCTGTCTACGCATAACTCTACCTATCCTACGCATAAGCCTGGATCACACCTTCGTTATGAATTGTTACGTGTACAAACTTGTAAATAAACTAATCATATCGTCACGAATCCAATAATGTCACTAATAAACTTAAATCGTTTGATATGTTGTGAACAATAAGTGATAAAATAAACTTTAAAACTTAAAGTTAACTAACTCACGAAACATTTCACTACATCATTGAACTATTGAACATACAAGTGACTTAGGACTCGTAACAATCATTGACATTGTACATTCAATAACTAGACAATAAGACCTTCTGTTGACTAACATTATGTCTTTCGATATGTTGGTTCTCTTGGCTAATGTTATTTCAGATCACAACATGGCTGAACAAATGAATGTGGATGCATCTGAAGTTCTCTCCATTGCTGATATCTATCCTCATGGCTATCCAATGAAGATAGGAAAGAACAATCTCCGTGTTGACTTTGACACCCTCACTTGCTCACAATCTTCGTGTCTAATTGCTATTGATATTCTGAGGACTCATCCGTATCAGAACATGCTCACTCACTCTGCAACTGTCCCTGAGATCTATATCCAACAGTTCTGGAACACTATGGAAAGGGTCAAAGGACAGACTGCTGTGACGGTGACTCTGAATCACAAACAAGTCACCATTACACCTGCAGACTTAAGGGCTGTTCTCCTAATTCCTGAAGTCGATCCAACCAAACTATATGCCACACCTGTTGAAGAGCTCACTCTCCAATTCTTAATCGATATCGGTTATGACGAGGCTACAGGAGTAATCACCAAGCATTCTCACGTAGAGCTTAAGAGTATTCCTCAACCCTGGAGAACTCTCTACATGATCATCACCAAGTCTGTTTCTGGTCGTGACAGTGGCTATGAGCATCCTAAGCTCATGGAACTGCAAATATTCTGGGCATTGGTCAACATGAAACACATCGCTATCGAAGCTCTGATTTGGGATGACATGATGTCATTTCTCAACAAACTTGGCTCAAAGATTCCCTACATCAGATATACTAAATTGTTGATCCAGAGAGCACTTGGACTTCATCCTGATATTCCCAAGAGGCTCAATGACCCCGACAATCACGATATGTTGACGGAACCTATTCTATCTGTCAGAATCAAGGAATCGTCTACAAAGAAACAAGGTGCTGTGCTGCCAGATTTCCTTCTAACTGAAGATGTCAGAAAGCTCGAAACGTACAAAAGGTATCTGGAAGCAGTTAGACAAGGCAAAGTTGGTCATCTCGACGAAAAATCTTCTGGAACACCTGTAAGGAGAACCAGAAAAGGAAGTGCTAGAAGTGTCACAAGTACAGATAGTCAGAGGAATGTTCCAAAGAAGAAACCTATTCCAAAGAGGAAACCTACCCCTAAGAAGAAAGTTCCTTCTCAGGAAGCCACTCCGATCCCTTCACCTGAACCGCAAAGAAAGCTCATGGACGAGGACTCTGAAGCTACTGACACAGATGAAGAGATCACATACTCTGAAACTGCAAAGGATGAAAATCCCTCAGTACCAAAACCTCCAAGTCCTCAAACTAATAAAGGAAAAGGGAAGACTCCTGCACTTGTGCCACATGATGAAAGCTCTGAAGATGAAGAAGAGCAACTGGATCAATCATACAGGAAGAAGTTTCACAACGTCAGACACCTTCAAAAGGCTGAAGAATTTGCTAAAGATCAAATGGGTGGCCCCGGAGGATCAAGTGGTGTTGCCCACTCCTCACCAGATCCTGATACGGTTAATCGCCCCGGTAAGGGATCTGGTGCCACCACTCTTCTGCAACAACAACAGCCTGTGGAGGATACTATCGTATATGAGTTTGAGAACCCTGAAACTGAGAAGTCTAAGAAAGATAAAGATGATGATTATGACAAGTTGCTTCTGGGCAGTCCCACACAGTCACAGAAGGAAACTTCTGAACCGCCTAAGGACCCTAAGTCTCCTCACATCTCATCATCATCAGACTCATCATCTCACTCATCACCACCACCATCAACGAAGTCAACCAGATCATCATCCAAATCCGTGAAGAAACCACCTAATTCTTGGATTTCTCAGACTCATGAAAGAATTGTGAAAGCTGTCCAACAAGTCAGAAAGAAGGACATACTTTACAGAAAACTGAATTGGTTTGCTGACCAAATTCAGTACTTAAATGATGAGAAAGACAAGATGCAGGAAGAAAGGGAATTTGTTCAGAAGTTCATGAAGAGTCATCGTAAAGAGGAACTGAACGAAATGATCGAAGGTTACACTAACAAGTACCTTCAGGATATCGTTCCTAAAGTCCAAAAAGAACTGGAGAAGACAGCAAGAGATCATACCCACAAGTTTCTTCTCGACACTGTCCTCGGTGTGACTAGAGAAGTATTTTCCAGACAACTCACTCCTAACATCGTCGCATTGGTTAAACATACAATGGCCAAAGAAGCTGATCTCTCTGAATCTGAGTTAATCGCTAAACTAGTGATGCAAATGTCAAAGCGATCTGGAACGATTACTTCGGATGAAGCTAAATTTTTCGAAAGTCTACTTGATTTTCAACTCAGATCAACGGCCAAGAGATGACGATGATAAGGACAAGGACTCTGCACCTAAACGTCAGAAGCAATCTGGTGAATCTACTTCGATGCCACCTCCTCCACCACGGACTTCTTCTCAACAAAAGTCTCCTCCACCTCGGTCTTCTACTGATAAACCTCGGGACGATTCCGAGTTACCACCCCTGACTCAAAAAAACAGGTGATTACTTTGAGTATACGGGTGGTGACGATGAAGAGGTCCTTGAGCCCCGACAACAACCCACCTCACCCAAACAAGTGCAGAAACCAGTATCATCATCAAGGCCTTCCAAAAAGAAGAAGAAGACGACTCAGCCTGAAGTCGTATCATGGCTAGATGACGATAAAACCGAAGAGTTTGAATGGTTCTCCACACTTGTCAATCAAACTCCCTACCCTGATGAAGGTCAAGACTTGGTAGACGGTTCTACATTGGAGCACACAAAACTTTTGCAAGAAAAGTTCCATGTGAAGAAAATGACGAAATCTGAGTTGAAGCGAATCAAGAATGAAGCGTTTCAACTTCTAAAAGACAGCTCTGAAAGCGCCCTCGAGGTCGAATATCATCTTGAGAACATCGCTCGAGCTATGTCTAACAACATGGATTGGCTCAATCCGGAAGCAAACATTGACTTCACACAAAGGGACAACCCTCCATACTACACCGATTGGACCAAACCTCTACCGACCATTGGCCAAGCAGTCGAACCACGGATTCCCTTCCGATACTTCTTTAACAGAGACCTGGATTTTCTCTTACACGGTAGCGATGGTTCGCGAAAATACGCTACATCATTGACTCTTCCATTCCCAGCGGCTATTTACTCAAACTGCATAGCTATCGAGGAACGTGCAAATCACTTGTTTTCTGACAACGTGCAAGCATACGACCAAGATGCATTGTATGGGATTCATCATTGGCCTGAACGCCGAAGAATCTACTACAGAAGCTGCCTGGTTCAGAAGTCTCAACACGCAGTGTATAGTTCTAAGGACATCATGGCCATCAAACACGTTGATCTCAAGTCTAAGTGGGACTACACATTCTTGAAGAATATCATAGTCAAACGACAAGATGAACAGGACTATGGATTCTCCGAGGCTGACTTTGAGAACTTGTCCCTCAATGACATCGAAGACATGTACCTTGCCAAAGTACAGGGTCGTATGAGACAATTCTCGACTGAAGTTCAACGCGAATTTATCAAGTCACTTCTCATCTTCATTAGACGCATCGTGATCAAAGAACGTGTTGAAGATATCCAGATGGCTGTTGAATCTTATCAGACGCGTGTCAACCTCACTCCTCCAACGCTTACTCTTCCCGATCTCAACCAGCTATCTCAATATACACTCATCAGCAAACCTTTCGGCGTTGTTTACCATAGTGAACTTCAAAGAAACTGCTTAATGGCGTGTAGTGAGCTCCACAAATTCGGGGATCATACCTTGAAGCTGGTTAGGGATGGATTGGCGTACAGGTTGAAGGATATACGCCTGAAAGTTGGGTCTCCTAAGCGCTGGAATTCTCAGGAAAGGAGGGATGTGAGACGAATCATCACCATGATTGATGAACGGTTGTTCAGAAGGGATCACTTCAGACGATTGGAGAGCTATGTTGGTGGTCGACCCAGGAGAAACATCACCGGCTTTCAACGCCCTGTGCGCACTCCTGGGAACATCACTGCACTTCCTGGTACCCCTTGAATTGTTTCCTTCATATAATTTTGGATGTGTGATTATATATGTCTATGGCTTGTGCACACATAACAGTGTACAACCCGTAATTGTCAAGAAAGGACCCTGTGGTACGCCTCAGTGCCACAATTCTTATAAAAGGAGCGAAAGCTTCTTATCTTTGAGTAAAACCTATCAAACCTTTCATTTTTCAAGGTTTTGCTCAAAAAGACAAGTACTTCCCCATATGATTTAAAAACCTCAACCATTTATATCACTAGTTGAGGGGGAGTATTTGATGAAAAATTTGTTCACAAATTGTTCACAGTGGTCACTCTTCCCGCAACACTCGAAATGGTCATATTTATTCTCAAACGTTTCAAAAATAACATTTTATATGCCATTTTTTAGGGGGACAAAATTGTGTGATAAGAAATATGTTGTACAAAATGCAAATGAATCTGTGTACCTCAGACTTAACCAACGAATTGACGGTACTAAACTGTTAGTAACTCGAAAAGACTTGTCCTGGACGGGTAATAATTTCAAGCTAGTTCGCTAGTAATGTAAACGTGTCTCGCAAAGGACTTGTCCAAATAGAAAGTACCATTCGAGAAACTCTTGATAGACATGAACTCTGACGGGTATGACAACCTTTCGAGGTTTGTCTACACCTTCAAGGTAGTTATTAGAGCTAGTTGTCACCTAAAAGCTGACAATGTAACTCTTTAACTATGCAACGTAACCGTGTCTCGCGGAGGATTGTCTATCTTCAGTGGATCAATTCAAAAAGTGCGCGCTCTTTCCTCACTGTGCATTTAACCATTAAAACTATTAAGCACATGTGGAGGGGGAGTATTTATGCAAAACATCATCTCTCACAGTGGTTCAAACATGTTTTTCATTAACAAACCCTTTGAGAGATATTTTCACATACAGTGGTTTTAATGGCAAACATAGGTTAGTCATGGAGTTATAAGGTGACTAAGGTTAGGAATAACCGTCCTATGATCCGCCAGAGCCGGAGGGATCTACCCAAGGACACTACCATTAGTTAGTGTTAGAAGTCCTTAGGAATGATTGTAAAAAGGAGAAAATGAGAATCGGAGAAAGAAGGAGTTGAAGAATCAAAAAGAAATGTAAAGTAAAGGGTGAAAAGAAACAACCCTCCAGATTATTCAACTTAGGGTAGACACCGGGTTCAATTCATATGCTACTGGCTGTCACTTAGTGACACCGGTATTGAAGAATAAAAGTCGTCATGGACCCAGTGACGCATGCACTAAACCTTCTTAGCCACTCAAGTTTTTCTCAACAGAAGCTTGTTTCATTCTCACAGGGAACCCTACGTAAACTATTGGCTTTCTCTTAGAGATCGCTGGTATTGAAGAAGGAGACCCTCTCCCTAGTCTCCGCTCAGGAAAACCAAAACGCACTATTGAGTCTAGAGCCACGAGATTCATCAAAAGATCTCTTAGGAACACTTGACATTTAATCACTTGATGATCAACAAATAAGATCATCAGTGGTTCATATTGAGTCCTTCACAGATCTTAGCAATCTGTCGAGAACATTTATGAGAGGTTCACATCTGTGATCCTCAGTGATTGAATGGAAACTCCTGCCAGGGTCAACATCAAACAGCCCTGACAGCAGGTCACTTCGGTAACTCCCCGTGGATTACGCGGAGTGTGTCTCAAACGGTCTACAGTCGTGAGGTGATGCTTCGGTGTACCTCAGCGACTCATCTGAACTGTAGATGTACTTCGGTACATCGCGTTATCTCACTTGTGGGACTCCAGTTCAGGAACGACCTTTGTAAGAATTAGAGTTGTGCTTTCACACTATGCTGTTAACACTCTCGAAGTTCAAACTTGTAAGTGCCGGAAACCGCTTATTACTAACCGTTTGAAATGTTTTCTTCTTATGGAAGCTTCGGAGCGGAATGATCGTGCTGATTCTTCTC
The DNA here is from genome assembly GCA_019973895.1 of Chrysanthemum seticuspe. NCBI lineage: Eukaryota > Viridiplantae > Streptophyta > Magnoliopsida > Asterales > Asteraceae > Chrysanthemum > Chrysanthemum seticuspe. The sequence continues at coordinate 19,090,210 of BPTQ01000003.1, read as the reverse complement.
ATGCTCACGCCAACATCATCACTAATGGAAGTTCTATTCAAATGCAACACAACAGTCAGAATGATTCTTCATCAATCAAAGAATCTACAAAGTCAAAGACTTACAGAACTTCATCAGTATTGATTTCCAACGTCAAAGAGCGTGTGAGCATGTTGAAGAATGACGTGGAGACACTGGAGCAGCGAAGCTGACCTGAGGCAGACTGATGCAGACAACAACATACTATCACTTTCACCACAAAGAACAATGATCAAAGAACAAAGTTAAAGATGACGTCGAAGCATAATTGTTCAAAGATAACTATCTCTCTACACTGGGGAGATTGTTCGAATCAAGGCAATTCCTCTCACAAGAAAGAAGAATGTCAGAAGACGTCACAGCTACTATTACATCAACGCCTTCACCGTTTACATTCATATATACTTGAGGGGGAGATTGTTGGAATCACTCCTAAACAGTATTTCAAGTATTTATATTTCATATGTAATAGGTAGCTTTATTATGGCCTTTATGTTTGTTTAAGGTCAAGCTTATGTAGAAGGCCCATAAGCTTAGGCCCAAGCCCAATAAGGAATAGGGAAGGAGAGGGAGTGTTGCCCTAGCTCCTTGCCTATATAAACAATGTAATAACCCTCACTTGAGGGTTGATTGTTCAAGTTTTCCTTTCACTCATGCCTCACGCCTAAACCATATTATTACTATTGTGTGCGTGTGTGATTTACTTGTTCATCCGCCTTCATCTCTTTCTCTATAACTTGTGTTTGTAAAACTAGTGACCTAACACACTGTTAAGATTTTTAAGTAGAAATCTCAGCTAAGTAGCTTATAACTTGGTAAAATAACTTAATTTAATCTTATTTTAGCTTATTATAACATATTCAATCATTAAAATCAATCCTAAGTTCATAAAAGTCAAAGTTTCATTTCTGTCTTACATAGTCAAAAGTTGTAAAATACCAGTTTTTGCAAAACTTTGTGTGATCTTCATGAGCTCATTTCTTCATCAAAATCTCTGAAACTTGGACATTTGCAAGTTCAGTTGGTCTAGTTTAATAATCTCAGTTTTGTTTTCCTTTTATCAAGCTCCTATAAGCTCTTAATCAGCTTCCAATAAGCCCTGATTTGCCCTGTGCACACACTCAGCATACACTGAGTGTGCACAGGAAACTTGTAGGCTTTGCACAAGCTTCAAATAAGCTCATTAGGAGCTGAGAATTGGTCCATTTATAGTCTGCTAGGTGGTCTTGAGTTCTCAACATCTGTTTTTCTATTTGGCTTATTAGATCAGCTGTTGCACTAGCTTGAAGTAGCTAGTCAAGGCTGCTTGGTTTCCTAGTAAGTCATTAAAATCAAATCATGGTAATCATAGTTTTAGATGATTAGGTTAGTTGAAACTAGTTAGTTTTAAGTTGTTTTAGCATATTATAGCTTCTGCTCTCAGTTGGGTCTCATTTCTAGCTTATAGCTTATTACAAGTGCTTATTCATAAGCAGTTTGCAATGCAGCCTCATAATCTCATACATAAGCATATGTTTTTATATTTTTCATAGATTAAGAATAATATTTTAGTATTTTCCTGAATTTTTCATATTTTTCCAGCACTGTTTGATATTTTTCTTATTTTAAACTAGTTTTTAATCCTTTTTAAATAGCTTTTAATACAAATAAATCAGAAAAGCTTCATAAAAATAATTTTTAATTTTTCCTAGATTAAGAATAATATTTTAGATTTTCCTGTAAAGTTTCATTATTTTTACTGTTCATTTGTTATTTTTCTTAATTTTAATTAGTTTTAAATAGTTTTTAATTAATAATAAATACATATAAAGTGTAAAAAATATATTTTCAATTTTAAAATAAGTTTTATAATATTTTAGATTTTTCTAAGTCATAATTTTATTTTTCTAGCTTTATTTCATATTTTATCATATTTTAGGTTATTATATAATAGTTAAAAATAGTTTTTATTTAATAATAATTAAATAAATAGTTTTAAAAATAATTTTCTTTTTCTAATAGTTTTCTTTTATTATTAGGATTGTAAAAATATCATTTTCATATTTGTAGGCATTCTATTTCTTAAAACTCACGTTTTATTTTGTACGTTTACGTAATTTTATTTAAACGTACGTTTTAGGTTTTAAACGTTCATCGATTTTAAAAATAGTGATAGCGTTTATTTAATATAATTTATCATTTTAATTTTCTTTAATTTGCATTTAAGCCCCTGTAATTTACAAAACTTTTTCTTTAGGTATAAATAACTCAAGATCCTTACTGATCATTATCCTTAGTGATCATTCGACATCTGTCTGTGTTAAACACCATTCATCCTCCGTGGGACTTAACGACCCAGGAATCCACTATATTCCTCTGATCTTAATTGTATTTCTTTCTGAGCTGTTTTAAGTCTATTACGGTTGACCATTCACAAGTGGTTAGCTTGTGTGATTAAACTTGGCTGTTCAGGAGCGAACCATAATCCATTTTGAATGATTATATTGTTTTACCGATAACGTTGTTTTGTATTTTAGATTGTCTTTTTTGATAGCATCTGTGTAAGTTGCGTTAATCAATTAATATTAAAATAATAATAACATCATTTTTTTAAGGAGCAATTAACACCATTTTTTGTGTCCCTAGAGAGCTGTAGTACATAAATAGTTGGTGCACATAAACAAAAAAATGTAAATACAAACATTTATCTTTTGTCTCAACCTTTCACTTTTATATCGTATAATTTCAGAGATTAGCATTCATGTGAATATAGTATATTGGAGTCAATTTTGCATTTTAGGAAGAGAAAGCATTAATCTCTCCGAGATTAACATTCATGTGAATATGGTATATTGGAGTCATTTTTGCATTTTAGGAAAAGAAAGCATTAATCTCTCAACTATATATGGGTTTAGTCATTTTTTGTGTTAAGAAGAGAATACATTTTATTGTAATAATCGTATATGGTATATATGGGTCTAGTCACTTTTGCATCGGGAAAAGCATGCTTTTTACTGTACTCGAACACCTTTTTAGGTATCTTTCATTTTATTTTTTCCTTGATACAACGATCTGGAATTCAATTTTTTTTAACTTTAAATAAGTCTTGTCACGCATCTGATGGGTAGAAAAAAAAGGTTGAACTATTCATCAAAATCATGAGAAACTACATATGAAACGAAAATTACGGTGTTTTACAGAAACCATCATTTGATGACGTCAAAAGTCATCAATTTTTTAGACTATGATTTAATTTTTCACTTGTTAAATAAATCAATACAACCCTAAACCAAAGACGTAAACATAATTAATAACAAAGTTGATATACCGTGAGATTTGTTGCAAATTCATAACAAAGCATGTTGACATATTGATTTTGTGGAACAGTTTTATTCATGCGAATTCATAATGGAAGCCTTAAAGGTTGTAACATTGTATTGGGTATTTATAATGACACGCACAGGTTACAACTTAAAAATAATAACGAAAATTACTACATTGGGCCCAATTTTGATGTATAACGTATCTTCTAAAACACAAATGCTGATATATCTCATGAGTATATTTTAACTTTGTGTAGATAGTTGATAGGATTCCTTTATTTTATTTTAGGAAGGATGCATTCTTTACAGTAATTTGATGCTACGTGCTATTTATGAAAGTATTATCTCAACTATTAGTTATGTTTGCCAAACTCTATGATGATTAAAAAAAGGTAAAATCAATATGCGGAAATGTTATGATGGAAAAAGCTCCAAATGATTATAGTAAGCAATTTTGAATGATTTTTGTTATTGTTTTTGGAGAGTATTTTATCATTCATCGAATAGACAAAAGTCTTACATAAACTATGAAAAAAAATGTTTACTTTCCAAAGTATACATTTTAAATCTATACTTTTCAAAGTTATTTTCACATGTTCCACTTTTTACTTTTTTAATTCTTGATTTGTTGACAATTTTTACTTTTTATATAGATAAATGATAGAGATGCCTAAAAAATATGCTTAATTATATGACTAACATTATGTGGCAAGATTATACTTAATAGATCACTACCCAATATGTATAAACATGATTATTGATTATCATTGTCGTTTATTGTATTGTATAGAAGATGGGTTCGAGATCATTTAGAGTTATGTGTTGGTCAATTATTATAAACAAATAGATTAGGGTTTTGTGTGTTCTTACTACCCTAGTTACCACGGTCCATTCTCGAGCGCGAAAATTGAAAATGAGGCCTCAAAGTAAAGGCAGAATGAATTGTGTTCTTTTTGAACATGAAATGAGTAATATACTAATATTTAATGTTATGTGTAATTCTTTTGATGCAGTTTGGGTAAATTTGGAATTATCCGTAAACTATTTCAGCGAAAAAATGAAATGAAACCCTCAAAATAATTGGTAAATAAAAAAGTGTCTTCATGATTATTGATATTATTATTAGTATATTTGACACAAGTTTGGGGCTCTTAAAAAATTGTCTTGATTTCCGATTGATGAACAAGAAGGTAAATGAACCCCCCCCCCCCCCCCCCCCCCCCACGTGTCCTTCGGACCCTTCGCCCGCCAGTGGAAACCTTGGGCGAGCGCACATCTTGCCCCACTCAGCTAGTTACAAGTGTTTCATTATTATGCACTAGTAGCTATTAGAACCATTGTAAAATCTACATTTAAGTTTGCATCATTTTTTTTTATTGCAGTAGATATCTAGCACATATTTTAAATCATAATGTTGTTCTCTGCTAGTTTTTGCCCTATGTTGCTGCTTTCGAGATCTCTATGTATATTAGCATCAAGTGTTTAGTATACTAAGTCATGTCAAGTTGCATGTTCATGTGTATGGTCAATTATGAAGGTAGTAGATCATGTTTTGCTTTCTGTAAGCATGTTATGCAATTGGAAATATAGACTTATTTAGTTAGGTATGTCATATGCTTATGTAAATGCATTCTTTTTAACATTCCCATTCTTCTTTGCATGCTAAAATGAAGATGCTACCTCCAATCAAACTATGTCCATCAAAGTTGGACAGGCAAAAAGCCGATGACCACAAACATGTTCCAAAAGCAAAGACACTAACTCCTATCAGACTATGTGTATCAAAGTCTGATCAGCAAAAAGCCAATAAACAAAAACATGTTCCAAAAGCGAAAAAGAGGAACTGGTTGGATCTCCCATCGGATTTAACATCCAACATACTTCAAAGAATTGGTGCGGTTGACATACTTGAGAATGCTCAGAAAGTGTGCACTACTTGGCGTAAAATCAGCAAGGACCCGACTATGTGGAGGGTCATTCATTTGTGTTATTCGCCAGGTTCACATACAAGACCTCAACTTCGGGATATGTGTATGAGAGCAGTGGATAGAAGCCAAGGTCAATTGATTGACATCACCCTTGTGGATTTCGCTAATGATGATGTTCTTAAGTATATCTCTGACAGGTATGTAAGCTCCGTTGTAGTTGATCATTGGTGCATATTTAACAGTCAAAGATGCATTTGAGTTTTATTTATCCATCACATGATGCTAAGTTGATTTTGTGCATATGGTGTGTAGAGTATGTTTGCAGTTCAGCACACATGAAGACCAAGTTTTTTTAGTTTCACTAAAAGTATATCGATCCATACCTTTAACCCTTTGGATTAAATATATACCAAGTTTATAAATAAGTTAAAATGAGTTTTTTAAGAGCCTTATATTCAAGGTATCAGTCTTCACTCTTTGTTCCAATTTTATTTGCTATGTTCTATTCTTTGTGGACTATAATTATAGCATGCAGTAAGATTAATATATAATCTCTATAGTTGATTAGTTACAAAATTTTGAGGGTTTAACTATTTAGAAATTATAAGTTTTAGATTATTTGAACAAAGAATTGAGGATGAAATTGATTACTGAAGATACTCTTGGACCTATTCACGTTTGTGTAAGTGTGTCTATTTTAGTATTTTTATTGTTGACATTGAATCTGTACTTTAGTAACTAAAATTTTTTTTGGATTATCGATACATATTCAATTCTATAATTGTTCATTGTTGGAAATTATGATTGCGTGTATAATACTGCTAATTGAACTTTTATGATTGGATTATTATATTGGTCGTTACATCGTACTTTGTTTTGCTGAATGAAAGTACTAGCAGTTCATGTTCTTTTTTTGTTATATATCTGATAATGATATTTGACCCACAAATTTATAGGCTAGAATTCCCATACCTACTATATTATTTAATGTTTTCAAATGTTCATGTTTTTATGCTGACAGAGCAAGTAACCTGAGACGTCTAGAAATTGCATATTGGTATAGCAACAAGGATGAAACATGGACTGAAGCTTTTAAGAAATTCTCATCATTGGAGGAACTCAGCCTTCACCAAACAGGACTCTCAGAATACTCTGTTGAAACTCTTGGACGTCATTGCCCGTTGCTAAAAATTCTAAAAGTGAATATAGATCCTCCTCAACATGTGGATGAAGTATCGTGGGATACTTTAGCTAAAGCTATTGGGAAAAATTTACCTGAGTTAAGGCACCTTGAACTTATTGGAGACGGACTTTCGAATATTGGACTGAAGGCTATTTTGGATGGTTGTCGTCACCTTGAATCACTTGATATGCGTATGTGCTTTAACCTTGATCTCCAGGCAGATGCAGACTTGGAAAAAAGATGTTCACGACAGATTAAACATCTCAAATTGCCCCCTGCTTCCCTTGATGGCTATCCATATATTTGGGAATATGATAGTTATGATGGTGGTTGCCCGTTTGCTGACCTATGTGCTCACATGTGTAGCGAGTGTGGGCACAATCAGTCTGATTCTGATGATCATGGATTCACCGAGTATTATTCTGATTATCATGGATTCACTGACTTTTTTATGGATCATTACAGCTTATGATGAAGATTCTAATCTTGAGGACTTGCCTAAGATGTTGGATAGTATGCTATGAAGAAAGGTGCAGTGGTGTTTTGGCATGGCTTTTGAATCTAAAATAGTTTGCTTAAGTTCTGTAGTTAATGACACACTTTGGCTCTCCTTTTGCACCTGCAAACAGCTGTTGGTCATTTCAGTTTCTGTGCTCGATCATATCTCACAGAAACACGTTTTGTGTAGGTTATAGTGTGAATCTGTGATGTTGGTTGCAGGCTATCTTTGAATCAGTTATTAGTGTTTTGTTGGTTATTTTGGTTTAAAACTAGAATCAATGGCTCATAACTTCTTGTTAATCATAATGTTTGATGGAATATGTGTGGTTAAGTCATAATAGTACATTCCCTTGCATGGTAGAGCCTAAACTGTTTACTAGATGATCCCATCTTTGATTGTCTTGCAATACCTTTTTCTCATTTATAGAAGTTTGCTTCTTAAGGTACACGAGTATTATAGGTTGGCAAGAGTTCAGCTTAATTCTGTCAGCGTCGTAAAATTAGGTTATATGTGTCGTTCTATGTTTGTTTTTTGTCATCAAGTATATGTTTTGGCGGAAAGTCTTAAATGTAAGCCCTGAATTAATTGTTTAGGTCTCTTTTTTGTTACACCAAATTAACTGGCCACTACTTGAATGTATAAAATTCTTATTTTGCTTAAAAATAAAAAAGAGAACAGATAATTATGTTTTTTTTAAAGTTAGTGGTTTTCGTCAGAAGATAGTTATTTTTGGATGGATAGACCTAATTAAATGGATATCAATTCATTTAAGCAAATAAGATGACTACATGAGTATGGATTAAAAGCATGAAATTAAAAATTGGCAAGATTTACATGGTTTGGTCAAAGGGCAAAAAAGAACGTACAAATGTGATAGAATGGATGATATTAGGCGCAACAGACTTTCATTAGCTCTAACCAAGTAGTTTCTACAAGAGAATGTACTATTATGCTTTAATGCCTTATAAAAAAGTGGCCTAGTCGTAGTCGGGCCAAATCGGCCGACTAAGTCGACGTTGATCAACAAATTGGCTGAGTTTTGGTGGTTCAATTTTCTTGTTTGTGTTTTAGTTTGAGCCCGTGGGTGTTTTTTGATGGAACAATTACACAAGAGAAGAAGGTGAAGCGTGAGAGTGAAGAAAAGGGGCCGTTTAATTAATTTTAACTAAGCCCAATAACTATATAGGTTTTTGGGATAAAGTATTCGGAGGTTGTCCAAGTTTTAAGTTTTTTACATTTAAGCCATTCATTTATTGAAATTAACTTATACACCACCGAACTATATGTTTGTTTTCGTTTACATACAGGTCAAATTCTCGAAAATTATACAAATGGAAATAACGAACATGACGAACCGAACTCTAGCATATTAAAAGAATACCAACTAAAAAATAGGCGTGAAATGCTAATAATACGGATGTTGCTCTAAAGCATAAATGTGCTTTAGACGGATAAAATTGAAAATTCACGTCTAGTTTTTTATCCATATTATTTTATTAGGTTCATTCTTTCGGTTTGATACAATTTCTGACATAAATTTGGGCGATGTTGGTGTAATCGTAAACAAACACATACTACATATTTAAGTGATCTATTAGTTTATTTTAATAGATGGATAACTTATATGATAAAAACTGAAAAGTAGCCTATAGATATATTATCCCTACAATAATTTTTAAGCAACTGCCTCAACAAATATTTAGTGGGGTTTAATCAAAATTGATCAAAACTTAATCAAATCTACACGTAATGTATATTTTCATTGCTACAACTTTTCTTAATACAGCAAATCGATCATTGCCTTTCATAAGCCTATAGGTTGTACAATGATTGTTCATCGGCCACTTTTTTGTTAGTTTATTTTTAGCACTGAGTTCATCTCTTTCAACTATCAATTTTTGAAGAACCAATAATATTATTGACAACAAGCCCAAGTGAGGTGCTAGGCATGTATTTCATTTTAACAAACTTATTGTACGCGCAAAAAATGTTATATTTGTTTACAGCCATATCTTTAGTTCAAGTACAAGCATGGACTCGTAGATAATATATGACATTCCTTTCAAAAAAAAAAAGATAATATATGACATGATGGTGTATGGACTATGGAGACTATGTATGTGTAGGCAAACACTAAAATAGATATGTTTCTTTGTACGTGTGTAGATATTTTGATTGTGAGATAGCGTGATTTGAGGGATATGGATCTAGTGTGGATTTGACTCTGTGAGGGTTGGTTTCAAGAAGTCAATCATCAACTTGAACGATTTTGGAATTTATACTACTACACGCAAGTTTTCGGGTTGAGCTTATGCCAAAATAATTTTGATTTGAAACATGACAAATATACAAATTGAGTTTTATCCAAACGTATTTTTTTTCTAGGGTATGGTGTTTGATGTATGCATGTAACAAACACTAAACGGTGTACGATAAGGGTGTGCATGGTCCAAAAACCGGACCGGACCGGCCAAGACCGGACCGGACCGAAAACCGATTTCGGCATAAACCCTAGACCGAGACCGGACCGAATGTGGTCGGTCCAGTCTAACAAGGCCAAATTCGTTGGTTTTGGTCCGGACCGAGGACCAATTAGCCCAAAAGCCGAGACCGCGGACCGGACCGAATGTGGTCGGTCTGGTCTCGGTCCGTGTCGGTCCGGTCGGTCCGGTCCGTTCGGGTCATATGCTCACCCTTAGCGTACGATATACAGAGAGTTCGATAAAACTAAAATTTTCATAGAATACTTTAAAACTTAGTTTAATTTTTTTCTTTTTTATCAATTTATTGTTGATGTAGCATACGAAATATAAAACCGATAGGGACAAAACCTACTGTACTCAATCATGATAGTTAACATACTCCATATTAGGTTGGTTCCAGTAAGGGTGTTCGATCGATTAGGACGATCGATCACCTGTCGATCCCCTTACTGGGGCAAGTCGATCGCTCAAAAAATTTCACCCAAGTTGGTCTTGGTAGCGATCGATAATCGTGTGATTGTGTGTGTGTTTAATTAATATAAAAGGTATTTTTGTAGGGTATATTTTTTATAGTGTAGGTCGTGTTACTGGGGCACCCAATTACCTGAAGGTCGCTGGAGAAAGAAAGCTGACGTGACAGAGAAAATGAGAAGGATTGGGTGCCCTTACTGGAACCAGTCTTATATATACATACTAAATACCATTTACTGTTCATCTAAGCGTCGGGTCAGATGAATCTCCGCCGTCCGATTAACCCATTTACCACTGTTCATTCACTAGATCAACCCGGATCTGTTTTAGACCGAACCGAAAAAAGCAGTTTAAACTCGCTCCTTACCTACCTCTCTCACAATTGCACGTTAACTTGCTCCCCGGTTAACCGGACTAGTATGAAAATCCAATCCTCATGTACGATCGTCTATATTTTTTAAGTGTAAGTGTGTGTACGAGTGGATTATATTTTGCCACCTACTTTGTACAACAATACTTACACCCGATCTAACCACACAATATCTTTTCTCCTTCTATTTATCAATTTAACTACGTTCTATGTGTGTTATAAAAAAATTGTCGATATGTGATTCTATGTGTGGTATCAAATTCGGGTTTGGTACTGGCGTTCATAATATTTTTTTGGATTATTTATGTTCTGTATTTGTTATTGTACATGTGTTATGAAATTAGGCGTTCATGGTATTAAGATTATCTTTGTTATAGCTAGAAGAGTGGAGACATAGATAGTATCTCGAATTCTCGCATATTTTTATAAATCCTATGAATTTTTAATAATAATAATAATAAGTTTTAATAATAATAATAATAATAATAATAATAATAATAATAATTGAGGCCGCACAACGTAAACGCGTCAAATATGGGGCTAAGTGCGCAAATATTGGATATGAGTTTCTCCTTTTCTCATTATCTTCTTTTGGAGAACTTGAAAAGAATCAGGTGACCTTACTGAAGCGGATTCGAAAGTTCTCCATGACTCAAGACATTGGGACACGTGCCACTACTCATTATTTAATAGAATTAGCTTTGTCATGGCTAGAGAGTGGGGGCCCAGATAGTATCTCGGCTTCTCATTAATTTTTAAAATTTTTATGAATTTCTAATAAATATATGAGTAGTGGCACGTGTCCCAATATCTTGAGTTATGGAATAGTATCTCGGCTATGACAAAGCTAATAAAGTGATGTTCAAATAATAATAATAATAATAATAATCCGCCTAGGCCACGACTAATTCCTAGCTCAAAGGTGGTCGACCGCTCATTTAGCTATGTGCATCTGAAGGACCTTACCTTCACTTGCATTATAGACCGTAAGTGTCGGCCAAATGATCATGTCACGTCTAACAACACATACTAACGATAATAGCTCATTTTCAAGGAAATAACATTGTAACTTTCTACTAGGAAATACTTGTCTTAGTTGAAATTTGGAAATACCCAATTTTTGTGATCTCCGGCAGAAAAGAATTATTTTCTGGTTCTTGCATTCAATTTTGATGTGAGTTTGCTTAAAAGATTCAAATGCTCAAATTTTCCATTGTCTCAGGCTTTCAAATGCCATTTATGCTTGTGTCTGTATACTGTATCTAAAATGATACGTATAAAGTGCATTAAAAACATCAATCATCATTACACAAAGCTCGATGACTTGTATTAGGACCCACTTGTACTACCTAAGAAGAGTAAAAGTTATAGAAGGATAAATTTGTTGTAGATGATAGATTATGCTAGGCCCAAGCCTAATCTATCATCTAATAAAACTAAATTATCTGGAACAAGTGAACTACTACGAGCCTAGTAGCGAGAAAAGTCATGGAATAACTTGCTTAACAATAGAATAAGAATAATGATTTATATGCCTGATGAACCTAAAAACAAATCTACAAATGTGATTAGTAGAAGCTTAAAATTGATTGGTGAATATGATATAAGAGAATGAATGTACTACACTTGTCAAATTATGAAGAAAAATTACACGTTTGGTCCATGTGGTTTGCTCATATTTCAAGTTTAGTCCCTAAGTCGTTTTATTTACACCATAGATACCTATTTTTGAAACTTTGCACTCATTTAGTCCCTATTTTGGATGGACCGTTAGTTTCTTCGTTAAGTATTTGTATCGTTAGTCCATCCGTTAATAATTTTTGCACTGTTAGTCCTATTTTTTGAAATAATAGTTTTTGCCAGTTAGTCCCTCCGTTAATAATAGTTTTCGCCCGTTTTTACGTTTTTGTCCGTTTTTGTTCGTTTTTAATCCGTTTTATCCCCTTTTTTTTACGTTTTTATCTGTTTTTTACGTTTTCGCCCTTTTTTTACATTTTGTCCGTTTTCGTTTGTTTTTCATCCGTTTACGCCCGTTTTTTTACGTTTTTGTCTGTTTTTATCCATTTTTATTCGTTTTTTATCCGTTTTTGCACGTATTTTACATTTTTATATGTTTTCGTCCGTTTTTTACGTTTTTATCCGTTTTTCGTCTGTTTTTTTTTTACGTTTTTTTACGTTTTATTTGTTTTTTTTTTATCCTTTTTCGTTCGTTTTTTATCCGTTTTCACTCGTTTTTATCCGTTTTCGCACGTTTTTATATGTTTTCGTCCTTTTTTTACGTTTTGGTCCGTTTTCGTCCGTTTTTTTACGCTCGCCCGTTTTTTAAGTTTATGTTTGCTTTCTATCCGTTTTTTTTTTAAGTTTTTGTCTGTTTTTATGCGTTTTCGCCCAATTTTTTTTACGTTTTCATCCATTTTTATTTGTTTTTTGATCCGTTGTCACACGATTTTTACGTTTTTATATGTTTCCGTCCGTTTTTTTACGTTTTCGTCCGTTTTTATCTGTTTTCGTCCGTTTTTTACGATTTCGCTCGTTTTTTTTATTTTTATCCGTTTTCGTTCGTTTTTTATCCGTTTTCGGCTGTTTTTTTTCCGCTTTTGTCCGTTTTTGTCCGTTTTCATTGTTTTTTTAACCGTTTTCGCCCCTTTTTTTACGTTTTCATCCGTTTTTTACTTTTTTATCCGTTTTCATCTGTTGTTATATGTTTTCGTCCGTTTTTTATGATTTTCGTCCGTTTTTTACATTTTTGTCTGTTTCGTCCATTTTAAAACGTAAAAGAATGACGAAAACCTATAAAAACAGACAAAAACGATAAAAAAAAGGATGAAAACATATAAATGCGAACGAACACGGATAAAAAAACGTAAAAAACGGACGAAAACATATAAAAACGGACGAAAACGGATAAAAACGGACGAAAAACATAAAAAACGGGCGAAAACGGATAAAAAACGAACAAAAAGGGTAAAAACGGATAAAACCATAAAAAACGGATGAAAAACGTGAAAAATGAGACGAAAGCATATAAAAACGTAAATAAAATGTGCGAAAACGGATAATAGCCGAATGAAAATGGACAAAAACGTAAAAAAATGGGCGAAAACGGATAAAAAAGAAAGAAAAATTTTTAAAAATGGGACGAAAACATATAAAAACGTAAAAATCGTGCGAAAACGGATAAAAAAACAAATGAAAATGGGTAAAAACGTAAAAAAAATGGGCGAAAACGGATAAAAATGGACAAAAACGTATTTTTTTACGTTTTTATCTGTTTTTTACGTTTTCGCCATTTTTTTACATTTTGTCTGTTTTTGTCCGTTTTCGTTTGTTTTTCATCCGTTTACGCCCGTTTTTTTACGTTTTTGTCTGTTTTTATCCATTTTCATTCGCTTTTTATCCGTTTTTGCACGTATTTTACATTTTTATATGTTTTCGTCCGTTTTTTACGTTTTTATCCGTTTTTCGTCTGTTTTTTTTACGTTTTCGCCCGGTTTTTTACGTTTTATTTGTTTTTTTTATCATTTTTCGTTCGTTTTTTATCCGTTTTTTTCCGTTTTCGCACGTTTTTATATGTTTTCGTCCTTTTTTTACGTTTTGGTCCGTTTTTATCCGTTTTCGTCCCTTTTTTTACGTTTTCGCCCGTTTTTTAAGTTTATGTTTGCTTTTTATCCGTTTTTTACCCTTTATTTTTTACGTTTTTGTCTGTTTTTATGCGTTTTCGCCCAAATTTTTTTACGTTTTCATCCATTTTCATTTGCTTTTTGATCCGTTTTCACACGATTTTTACGTTTTTATATGTTTCCGTCCGTTTTTTTACGTTTTTGTCCGTTTTCGTCTGTTTTTTACGATTTCGCTCGTTTTTTTTATTTCTATCCGTTTTCGTTCGTTTTTTATCCGTTTTCGCCCGTTTTTTTTCGCTTTTGTCCGTTTTCATTGTTTTTTTTAACCGTTTTCGCCCGTTTTTTTTACGTTTTCATCCGTTTTTTTATTTTTTTATCCGTTTTCATCTATTGTTATATGTTTTCGTCCGTTTTTTTATGTTTTTCGTCCCTTTTTTACATTTTTGTCTGTTTCGTCCATTTTAAAACGTAAAAGAATGACGAAAACCTATAAAAACAGACAAAAACGATAAAAAAAAAAGGATGAAAACATATAAATGCGAACGAACACGGATAAAAAAACGTAAAAAACGGACGAAAACATATTGTCACACCCTCGCCGGAGGCGGAAACACGAGGTGTAACGGAAGGGAACATAAGCACAAGATAATAGAACATACCAACGTTAAGATTTAAAAGAAAGAGTACACCATTACAATACCAGTTTAGCCGACATCGGCAAATATATTACAAAGTTTAGATTCCAAAATATTTCGTTCTATTACATAACGATTTGTAGTGACAAGTGAAAACTTCATTATGCAAGACCTGGTAGAAAAGCTTACTAACGATCACCTGAAATGCATGAGAGAAAAACGGGTCAACTATGAAAATAGTTGGTGAGTATACACGTTTCGTAAAATAAGAAAACTCGTAAGAAATATTCAAAGGTTTCGGTCATCAGAAATAGTCCACAAAGCAAAGGCATTGCAAATCCACTCAGTTCCAAGTTTCGCCCATACAAAACTTGCAACCTGTGTGTTCACAACCCATTGCACAAAATATAGTGTGTCAAGTAGTCAAGTATACGTTGCCAGGACATTTCACAATATAGCACCACGTATATAATAATGTATGCCAGGCAAAGCCCCTAGAATAAATAATATGCGTCCCGTAACATAGTGGACGAGAGGTTGGCCGACCTCTAATAGCGCTATCCATACTACCTACTAATAGGAGACTAACAATGCGAATGTACGAACAGTACATCATACAACTATCATATACAATTAAGAACACTCCGAACATGGGAGAATTTGCACACTCCACCAATAAGGCGAGAATTTTTGAGAACGCTCCGTAACATAGTGAGACGCTCTGCTCCGGACCGGGGAGGCTTTAGGTTGCTCCGAACAAGGGAGACTTTATATTGATGCTCCGAACAAGGGAGACTTTATAGTGATGCTCCGAACATGGGAGACTTTAGGTCAAGGTCATAAAGTGTACGGTTCAATAAGTCCAAACAAGTCATAAATTTGCATTTAAGTTCAAGGATTTGTTTCAATTTCAAATGTTCCAGTCAAAAGAGTTCACAAAAGTAAGAATCCATTCAATTCAAGTATGGTTCATGCATTTCGCCCCAAAAATATAGCAAAACGGTAAAAAGGGGGTGTGATTACTCACCTGTTGTAATAGTTATGATGACAGAGTGGATGCACAGAAATGAGACGCAACACTCTAACCGCAACCTATTATGAATGATATGCTCTAATATAAGTCATGAAACAATGTCGTGCATGCAAACTCATATGATATCCATACCACTTGTACACTTTTGAAATATAAAGTTTATCGTCGAAAAAAAAATAATCTTATAAAGTCTTAACAATTTATAAATTATTTTACAAGTATTTACGTTGAAACGATATCCTATGATAATCATTTAGTGATTTATTATGAAATTATAACTTTTCGTCGTAAAATAATGTCGTTGAAATTTCCATGAAAGTGGCAAAAACGGCCTCTAAAAGCTAGTCGTAAAATGGTACACGTCAAGTGTTAGGAAACGAACTCAACGGTTTTAGGAAGCTTGTATCATTATCTCAAAGTTTTAGTGTTTAAGTTTCCATCCTAGAGGTCTCGATCACAAAGAAAAATATAAGTTAAGTATAGTACTTTTGTCCCAAAATATAGTTTAAGGATGGTTTTCCGGCAAAGTTTAAGCGACCGTAATTAATTCATTACAACTCCGCTAGACAAACGGTCGGACATTTTGGAAAATATACTTGGCGAACTCACTTTTATTAGAAGACATCACTTTATAAAAAGTTCTAAATCAATGTTAAAAACAACCTTCAACTTGGTCTCTAGTTTTGCCGTAAAACTTGCCTATTAGAAATTTAATAGTTTTTCTTATATACTAAAGTTACGACAACTTTTTGTAAACATGTATAATTTAATCGTTACAAATCCGTTTTCTACGTTTTATATGTCCTTAGCTTTGTATCAAAGTATACTAACATATTTTTGACAAGTCGACATAATTTACAACGCCCAAGCTTCACTTTTGACTTGTACAAAACAAACAATACATGCTGAAATTTCCATAAAACTATAGCTTTGTATCAAAGTATACTAACATATTTTTGACAAGTCGACATAATTTACAACGCCCAAGCTTCACTTTTGACTCGTACAAAACAAACAATACATGCTGAAATTTCCAGAAAATTATAGTTTTCGTCGCCAACTTGAAAAATTCATAACTTCTTCGTTATAGCTCCGTTTTAATCCGTTCAAGCGGCCACGGTTTCGTTTTAAAGTATATTTTATAAATATCTAGGCCAAAAATTTTTACCTACTGTCGGATTTTCCAGATTTCGAAAATAAGGACAGACCCTTTTGCAAACTTGTCGAAATGAGTTTTTCTCGCGCCAAACCTATTCTAACCCATTCAAAACAACTCCGAAGCTATTCTAATCCTACCATACACCTTCTTAGGGTGTCATGGGTTCCTAGACATCACCAAAAATAATATATAACAAGGAGTAATTATAGGATGGATTATATATATATAACACTTAAAAACCTTAAAAAGTGGTATAAACATCACATAACTTGCATGTTTTACTTGTGCATAATAAAAATGAACATAGAAATGAATATGGAAAATAATGATATGTATGAAATGCTTACTAGTAATTGATGAGGTTTATGAGAACAAAGGATTTTTCCTAAACACCCTAGGTTTTTATTTCAAAACCTATACAAAGAGTGTAACTAGAGTGTTAAAACCTTGTCTTGAAAATTTTTGTGATGATCCTCCTTGGTCCTTGGTTTGGCCGGTTTGCAAGAGAGAAAGGAAAGATAGATAGTTTGATCTTTTATTTGCAAAATGAAGTGAAATGAGTTTGACTTTTTGTATAATACATGTATACTTGGGTAGATATTTGTAAAACAATGTGATTCACCTCAATGACTCACCCCCTTGTCGACAAGGGGGTGTTATCATTCACTTATATGTTTTTTTTTTTTTTCTTTATTATGTATTATGTATAATTACTTGTAAGTTAATTGAAGACTTGTGGTAAGTTGTGTACACATTTGAGTATATAGGGTAGCGTTAGTTAAAAATAAAATTTAACGGGTCAAAATAAAATATATTGAAGTCATAAAAATTATAAAAATCCATTTCTTGCAAAAATTTAGTGAAATAATAATTATCGTGTAGTTTTTACGAAAACCGTCGTAATTATATAAATATAACAATTTATATACGAAATAAATTTAAAACTCCGGGTAAACTCATAATATTATTTTATAAACTTAATATGAGTATAAAAATATATCGGGATAATTTTTGGAAGTAACGGATCAATTGTTCAAAATAATTAATCACGCGATAACGTTTATTTAATATGAAAATTATACGTTTAATGTAAAATGCAAAACCATGCATGAACTAATATGATGACAATGATGTTAATGATATGTAGACTAAACTTAGTCTATATGAAATGTCCTCGATGATATGATCATGAATTCACAGCTAAACCATTAAGGTTACGTGAATTTGATACTCGTAAACCTAGTTTACGATAAACGATGAAATAGTAAATGTGAGAAATGACCGGAAATTGAGAATTGTGACACATAAAAACGAACGAAAAACATAAAAAACGGGCGAAAACGGATAAAAAAACGAACGAAAAGGGTAAAAACGGATAAAACCATAAAAAAACGGATGAAAAACGTGAAAAATGAGACGAAAGCATATAAAAACGTAAATAAAAAGTGCGAAAACGGATAAAAGCCGAATGAAAATTGACAAAAACGTAAAAAAATGGGCGAAAACGGATAAAAAAGAAAGAAAAATTTTTAAAAATGGGACGAAAACATATAAAAACGTAAAAATCGTGCGAAAACGGATAAAAAAACAAATGAAAATGAGTAAAAACGTAAAAAAAAATGGACGAAAACGGATAAAAATGGACAAAAAGTAAAAAATGGTCAAAAACGGATAAAAAAACAAACATAAAACTTAAAAAACGGGCGAAAAGGTAAAAAATGGACGAAAACGGATAAAAACGAACAAAAACATAAAAAAAAAAACGGACGAAAACATATAAAAACGTAAAAAAAACGAGTTAAAACGGATAAAAAAACGAACTAAAACATATAAGAAACAGATAAAACGTAAAAAACGGGCGAAACCGTAAAAAAATGGACAAGAACGTAAAAAACGGACGAAAAACGTAAAAAAATAGGGAGAAAACGGATAAAAAAACGAACAAAAACGTAAAAAACTGGTGAAAACTATTATTAACGGAGAAACTAACTGGCAAAAACTATTATTTGAAAAAATAGGACTAACAGTGCAAAAATTATTAACGGAAGGACTAACGATGCAAATACTTAACGGAGAAACTAACGGTCCTTCCAAAATAAGGACTAAATGAGTGCAAGGTTTTAAAAATAGATATCTCTGGTGTAATTAAAACGACTTAGGGACTAAACTTAAAATATGAGCAAACCGCAAGGACCAAACGTGTAATTTTTTCAATTATGAAATATGTAAGCATACTTGTAAGCCTAGTTGTCAAATTGTCAAGTTCTCAACTTGTTCCAAGTATGAATGATGTGTGAACCAAGTTATTTATGGGTGAATTGATTTTATCAAACTTTATGCATTTAAAAAAATAAAAATAAAGAAAAAATAGCGATTCAACTGGTTTTGTATCCCCCCCCTTTCTAAAAAAATCAATGAAACAAATTTCAGATTTTTTGGAACACTTTTTTTTGGATTTGTTGATCGATAACACGTGATTTTTGGCTTTCATTTGGGCTGTAAATAGTAACAAATTCAACTTAAACCAATAAGCTTAATAATTCACTTAAACACCCATCTAGCATTCAACTTAGTACCCTAAATCGGTAGTTCCACTAAAAAGGTAGCTTAAACCTTTTGACATTCATTTTGGCCAGTTAACACATTTCCTCATGGAAAAAAAAAATAAAAAAATAAAAATAAAAATCAACAAGTACAGGCTGACAATAAGCTAATATACTAAACGGATGAAGATACAGCCATTCATACACGTCCCAAAATCCAAAATCCGTTCACCATAATAAGTTTTCTGTTTTCCCTTAAGGTAAATCTAACAAGCCACCCAGCATACCCTCTTTTCGATTTCCATGGATTTACAGCATTCTAGCCAACAAGAAAAAGAAAGTCCTATCTAAAAAGGGCGCTTGATATGAGTTCAATACAAACTAAAACTTTTTATCGCCAAGACTCGCATGTTGTTCGTAACTAAACTTAGCAAGAAGAAAAGACATCTAGATAGATCTAAATCCCATTAGCTGCGGCAAAGCACTGATTAATACCCACAACCTTTCATTGTGCTATGAAGACCCCATAAAAGACCGAACAGCTTTCTTTAAATTAGGAGCAGCCCTGGACATACATAAATCATAGTTTTTGTCAGTTCACGAAATCCCCTGTCCAATTCATATTATATTTAGGATAAAACTGTAGTTACCCTTGAAAAAAATCCTAACAAAATAACAAGGATCTATAAAAGTAGGTTATTAATAAATGGGTTGATTCATATAACATTTTATGTGTACTGCATCAAATGGGGTAGTCAGATCAAAATTTTGCCAAGGTGTACTTTTTATGTTTAAAACCTCCAAATTTATCTTTTATAACTAATAAGTTAATTTTTGTAATCATAATTGACACACAACTTTTTTTTTAATATTTTAACAAGCATTTCGGGTAACCTGACCCAACAGGTTTCAAGACGCTCAAAAATCACCTGTTTCGACCCGTTAACTAGCCAGCCCATTTTGCTACCTCTAGCCATGATAATTATTGTATCGAAAAGATCGCCAAAGTTTCTGAATTGGGGCAAACTTTTCAGTTTTCATGAACCAGAACCCATTGGTATCTAATTGACAAAATATCAAGTGTAAAATGTAGCAAGTACATGTATGGTAGGCTAGTTAGCTGGTATTGTTTACTCATGCTTAGACTTAGACTTAGACTATACAAGTACATACTATGTCCACACACATGCAACGATAGTAAGAATTATATTCATGCATATGTATGTGTTCACGTGTGTAGATATGCAAATCACAAAACTCATTGGGAATAGTAAATTACCTGGAAATTCAGCAAAATCAAGTTCCCAAGACCCTCTCAAGCAGCCATCATGCTCTACCGTTAGTAGAAAAGCGGGGACCCGACAATAGAATCTATTTGAATCAGCAAGTGGTATCTCCAGAACCTTCTTTTCTTTTGAGTTTTGTATCTCAAGAGCCCTAAAAACTGACTTATAACCAGGCACACGTTTTAGTGACAAAACCTTTATCGTATCTCCATTGTTCTCAAGAACTTCAACAATGTCACAATCACCAACATCGACATGAGACAAGGTACACTTGGTTTCATCCTTATTGTTTAGAACCCAAACCTCCTTTTCCCTTGGATATATGTTAAATCTGTTTTTACCATTCACTTCTGCATGTACAAGATACATAAACGAATCCTGCTGAACTACTTGTCTTCCACCTTTAGATGCTCTATATAAGCCACAGGCATTTGGCCTAATTGCATCACTGCATAATTCAAGTAAGTCAACATGGAATCTGATGGGAGAGGATTCAATCATCTTGATTTGTGCATAGCGTCCAAGATTAAGCGCCCATATCTGACCCTCTTGAAACTTCCATTCCTGCTTATCCAAATTGAAATCATGAATAACAATTGCTTCATTGCCGCTCGAAGGTGAAGAAAGTTCAGGGCCTTTTGTGGAACTGATTGAACTTACGTTCACAGCATTATCTTGACCAGCTTGATCGTCACCTTTTGATGACGAGGCAATATTACTCTTGCTTGCAGTACCATTTGAATTTTCCGAATTACCCTTTGAACCTCTAGGCGATCGACGAACATTACACATCCCCTTATCAGAATCATTCACTTTTCTTCCAGGTGATTGAGGGCAAGAAGCATCAGTTGTAGAGACATTTTTGGGATTCGATTTCACATTGTCAGAAAAAAAGTACTCATTAAGATCATCAGGTAAAGAAGCAGTATCGAGTTCACAAGATCCAACAGGCACGTCTGCTCTTTCCTTTCCAGTCATTTTTGTTGAAGGGATACGATGAGAAAATCTGAAGAGTTCACTAGACAGAATGCGATGCTCTGCAAGTCGCGCCCGACCTGTTTTCTGAAACAAACTCACAAAACCTTCAAGTTTTACCATATACGCTACAAGAACACCATTTTCCTTGTCAAAATCAGAAAGAACCTCCACGATCTCATATTTATTTTTCCTATGGCTTTCCGGGTCAGAGCTCCAATTAAAATCCCAATCTCTGTAAAGAGCCCAAATTTCACCTTTTTGGGGGTAAACGACAAAAGAAGACCTTTTACTGCCTTTCTGACATGTTATCTGATGAGAGAACATGAGACGGTCACTTGTGTCCTCTGTATCCCCACGCTTAAATCTACCACAAGCAACAGGCAAGCCTTCTCCTGCCCAAACGATTTCTTGAGGATTCTCGGGATCAGCCTCCAGCCAAGTGATTTTAAGCCTGAACGGAGATGAAAAAACTTTCTTGATCTGAGCATAGTATCTTGGCATGCTATCAAGTTCATCATAGATAGCCCAAAACTGATCAGCTGCAAAACGACCTTCTTCCTTATCTTTGTCAAAGTTACTGAATTCTGGTTCTGGACAGTCGATGTAATTTGGTTCTGACACTTCAGATTCTGAATTAGATTCAACATTCATTATGTCATCTTCTTCCTTCAATTTATCCTTCTTTCTAATCTTGTTCTTTCGCGTGCTTTCTTCTGCATTTGGACTGGCTGTTGGCTCAGACACATCATTCTTTGATTCTGCTTCCTTTTGTTTATCTTTAACATCACTAGATTTTGTCTTTTTGATTTTCTTTTCTGGAGTGATATCAACTTGCGGCCTTTTTTTACTTTTTTTACCAACTGAATCAGAAACAACACTAGGCTCGCGAACTGTTTCCTTAGATTCAACCCCTTTCTTCTCACCTTCTGTATTTAAATTACCATTTTCCGCTGTTTTGGCCTTTGAAGTTCCAGGTTTGGCATCTCCAGTTCCAAAATGAGAAGACGATCCTGCTGTTTGTGAATCAACTTTAACATTCCCCTGTTTTCCTACATATTCTTGTTTGGGTCGACCCGTGCTGGACGCTTGCTTTGTATTTTTCTGACCAGCATGGCTAGAATGAGGTGGTTGGGCCGACTGTTGGCCATGTACACCAATATCAATAGCAGTAAAGGGTCTTGTACATTTCGAACACTTCAATCTTTTGTTTTTCACATCTGTGTAATACTGATATTTTATCTTACAGAAGGGACAACATGTCCAAAAAGTGGAAATGCCATTTGAACCTGATTGCGACTGTTGGTTAAGGTTTACACCACCAAACTGTGTGGCACGAGCCTCAGACTGCATTCCAGCATGTGACGTTTGATTTGCCAGATGATTTTTTGATTTTGGGGCACACTTTATGTCATGACTAAGCCTTGACCCTTTATCCGATAGTATCTTATTTGCTTGACCAATGAGTTTGAAAGCAGCTTCTGCACCTGGAAATCGGTTCTTGTCGGGATGCAGAGCAAGTGCAAGTTTTCGGTATTGTTTCTTAATGGTCTCCTCATCAGCATTACTTTCAACTTGGAGGATTCCATACAAGTCCAATTCTGTACCTATCTTTTTATGGGCAGAACAATGAACGTCACAAACAGCTAGCAGCTGGGATATATTATCCAGCTGAGGGAAAAGTTTTTGAGCCTTCAGAGCAATCTTCCGAGCACCTTCATAATCATCATTCTTCATCTTATTCTCTGCAATATCCTTGGCCCTGATGGCCTCATCTTTGTTACATTCCATTGCCACGATAACCAAAGTACAAACTACTGAGACGCCTTCATTTATATAGGAAAGTATGAAAGAGACACTCGCTTTCTGACTTTCAATCTACAACACAAAAAAGAATAATATTCCATGGTTAGTATCAAATATAACTTATAAGATATTCTTTTTAATTGAGAAACTAGCAGCAACTCCCACCCCCACCTGACAGCATAAAAGAAGCAGAATTCAAACGTATTGGCCGACAGATTGCAGTGTAGCTACAATCTTATAATTTCCACTTTCAGTCTCTAACCTGCGACTGCAAGAACACCGCAACACCACCTGAGTTACTGTACGAGGTAGATGTATTTCACCTTTCAAATAAAAGGTTCACAGGATAGGATGGGACTGAGCATTTATGCATCAATGTATACACGTTTGAATAAAAACATATATATTTATCATTTGATGTTTCTCCAGTATATCAGGCATGTCATACTAATATAAGTAGCCGTAAAACTCAGAACAGAGTATGTAAAGACAATTAGAAACTAGATAGTAAGGGGGTGTTTGTTTAAGCTTTTTAAAGGGGCTTATGAACCTGTTAGCTTATATAGCCAAAATAAACCCACACAAGTGTTTGTGTAACCTTATATGAACGGGGTTTCAAAAGCTCAATATTTGCTTCTTATTTGAGGGCGGGTGAGCTTATTTAAAGGGCGCTATAGCAAAAGACTTCATATCCTCATATAACAGTTACAATATTAGATGCTTATGTACTACTTATTGGTCATTTTACCATACTAAGTATAATAAGCTTACCCAAAAACTAAAGCATAGGCTTATGAGCTTATTCATATGATAGCCCAAAACATACATTTAGAGAAACACCCCTTAATTCTCTCAAAGGAATTAAATTTGACTAAGCCGGACGTAATTAAAAGATATAACCTTTATAAATGCATTAACGCCTCTTTACAAACCAAACACATCGAGCCACATATATCGACAAAAACATAAAAAAAAAAAAAAAACTACTGATCCACCAACATGCAACAATCAAACATATGAAACCCTAACCCACATTATAACCGATTAACCTCAAAACTTTTGCACCTAAAAACAAAAAGTGTAAAATGATTAATAACATCAAACAAAACCCTAGATATATACAAAATGCATAAAAAAGAAAAACCCCAAATTGTTAACAAAAATTATTACCATAAAAGGAACGATTAATCGATTAACATGTGTATAAGTAACATATTTAACCGAATCAAAACACATTAATGAAAAAACAATTAAAAAGAGTGTAAAACTCACTCTAAAAGGTGTAAATGGTTTTTGTTCTTACTTGGAGAAAGTGAAAAATGTGTGAAAAATGTGGGTGCTTTGTTTGCTTGTGAAGATGAGATTTATAAATCGGTTATTTTATTTTATTTTTGCTGTGGGGTGATTAGAATTTGGTGCTTTGAGTGTTGTAATGTATGTATTAATGGTTGTGCTTTTATTAGGAGAATTTTATTTTATTTTTTATTTTTTTGAGTAAAAGGAGATTTTGATATTTAATATATTTGAATTAGTGGTTTTCTAGAATGATCTAAAACCCTAATAAATTGAGTTATAATTTTGGTACTTAAAGTAAGTGAAATTACAAAGTGGTCCTTTAACTTTGATTTGTTGCGCTTTTTAGTCTTGTGTTTATGGTTATGTATACACATATCAGTTTTGACTTGTTCAGTGAAATAAATGGGCTTGGTCAGGTAAATCTTTACGATTTTGGGTTGATTTGAGTAAAGGCCATTTTAGATGATGGGTCTCATGAGATGTGATGGAAAGTTATATTGTTGCAATGCGTGAAAGATAATACAAACATGTGTGAATAGGTCATAACTTGTAAACATCTAGATAATGTTTAATCATCTTCGGTCATACATACAAACAGAAAGGGCCTTCATCACCGCAATACCGACATCTCTAGTTGCCACGTCACAACCACATATTAAAACCACCAACGTTGCCACCACTTACTTGAAACCACTGGAGTTAAGCACACTTACAAAATAACCTCAACACAAATTACCAGTTGCCGCTAATCGATTCCAAGAAACAAAAGTATGCACATTCTTTGTTGTTACTGGATATAGAGCTCGTCTTTGTAGATTATGAATAATGCATGAGATGAGCTAAGGGGGTGTTTGATACTTCTTTTCTTTTTTATTGTACTTATCTACTTATTACTAAGTAGGTATTCCCGACCTTCTTCGTCCCAAGCATGTGAAGCTCGTTCATGGTTGGAATCGCACATGTCACATTGGTTGTTTAGGTTTATTCTCAAAAATCAAATCCTTGAGCAAATTGACCTCAAGTTCCGAAGAAAAAAATTAGATTTGGATAAGTAATTTAACAAACTGATCCACTTGGTTGAGCCGTTTGTAGAAAGAAGATAAGAGTAGTGTAGAAGCCCTCCTGATTACCATGCAGAGAATGAATATGATAGAGAATGAGATGCAAACTTCAAACCTACAAAGTTCTACATTAAATTGAAGCATACATATAACCCTCATAAACTATTCTGAGGAGGATAATATGGGATGTTTGGTATGATGAAGAAGAAAATTGAGGACGGGAAAGAGGGTCCATTCATACTATTTTTTACACAAAGAATGGAAACAATTCATTTAATCTCCATTCCTATTATACCTTTTTGATAATGGAATTTTCGTGTACTTATTAAAATTCGGTTAAGTGATCAACAATCATATAAGCACAAATCAAGCGGAAGCATGTCAATTTCCGCTGAGAATTCATTCACATATGATTCTAATCCGAACTATTATCCTCAAAAAAACTTCAACCACCCTCCACAAGGCTCATACGAGCCAGAATCGTACTACCCAAATTTCAATGGTAGGTCATTCCAAGATAAACCAAAATTTTCTTATGCAAAATGTGGAGGTCCTCATGATAATTATCAATGTCAACCTCCTTGTTATAGTACTTCCAATTTTGACAATTTCCAACCTCCACAGTACCATGCGGTTCAAACTCCACCTCAGCCATTTCCTCAAGAATTTATCCAATATTTTCAAGCTTTAGTGAATGATCTTAAGAATTTTGTCCTTAAACATAACCATCAAAATCAAGATCTTCATGAGAAAACCAGGGGAGAATTACTAGCCGAAGAATAAGTAGCTCGCAACGAAAGATTACTAGCAGAAGAACAAGCAGCTAATAGGCGTTCCCAATTTAACGAGGCTTGCATTATCGATGATGAGGATGAGGAAGATTGGGAGACGATAAAGGACGAGGTGCATATTTCTAGCCTACAAAGTACCGCACATGTCCATTCTCCGCCACTTGCATACAACCCACCCTTATCTTGCCTATCGACCATAGAACCTTCGGATAACCTTTTAATGGGGGACGAGCATCTTGGCACTTTTCCAGAAACAGAAAAGTCTAGTGATGAGGACCTTGTCCCAATCCCAAGTGAGTCCGATGGTGATAACATCAAATAGTCCTGAATATTAAGTGTCAATTTCCCCCGATAATGCTCGTATTTTATATCATTTATATGGATTTACGCTTGTTTTCCTCTATATTTCACTTTCAGGTAAATTACGAGCATTGGAGCTACTGAGACGCGGATTTGGAGAGTTTATTGAAGATATATGATAATATGCCCATTTTGAAGATGTTACGGCGTAACTCTCCTCTCACATTACGCCGTAACAGAAGCGTGACTCAGAAAACCAACTTGTTAATACAAATAAGCCGTAAAAACGTTTATTTATATTTTACGATCTTCTAATGTTTTGTCGATAACAAACGTAAAATCATTTTAACGAAACAAATAAAATACGTAAATGGTTTGAGCCAATAGTTTACTAACACACTTACATTTGCACATAAAACACTAAACAAGTAATAAGTACTTTCATGATTTAGTAATGCATATGTACAACAACTAGTGTTTACATATTGGGTAGATATATACATACTTAGTATCTATATCTATACTACTTATAATGCACAAAAGCACCTCACTCTTAATTTTAAGACGTACAAGAAATTAAGCATGGTTTACAACACTTTAATGCACATAATTTTCAGATTTACAACAAAGTAAGCATATTGTACAACAAAATAAAGCGTGGTGTCATTTTAAGACCAAAATTCTATCAAACAACATTAATGCTATTAAAAACACCCATTCACTAAAAATTACAACCATTTAAGCACAATGTACAATAGCTGCAACCAATTTTTAGATTTACAACAGAATAGGCATAGTGTACAACAAAATAAGCATAATGTAATTTTCAGACTTATAACGTTAATGCTATTAAAGTGGTCAATGACTCAATGTTATTAATGACTATAATGACTACTACTTACAAGAAAAGAAACATAGTGTACAACACTTTAATGCACATAATTTTCAGACGTACAAGGCAAGAAGCATATTCTACAACAAAACACCACATTAATGCTATTTAATGTAGTCAAATATTTAACTGGTCAATAAATACAATTAATACAATTATTAAAACACCCCTTACATAAGAAATACAAATTATCAAGCATAACTACTACAAATAATAAAGCACATTATACAAATATTGAAGCGCGAACGGGCAACGGGCCAAATGGGCTTGAGCCCGAACGGGCGCGGACCAAACGAGCTCAAGCCCGAGGAGACACGGGCCAACGGGTTCGAGCCCGAACGGGCACGAGCTATACGAAATTCTTGATATCCGTAAATTCATTGTTAAAAAGAACATAATAAACTAAAATACATTATTCATCGAAAAATTTTATTTCAGGGTACCCGCCGCTGCAACGCGCGGGTACCTTGCTAGTGTATTATAATGGGTAATAGAATTGGTAGAAGTTTAAGTATTTAACCCATTGACTAAATACATTAAATGTAGTTGGGTAAAACCCAAATTCCATGACCCATACCCATGGAGCATAATCCATAACCCATGACCCATTGCATGACATCATGCATAAGTCATAATGGGTATTATCCATGACCCATGGACTAGATGCATTGCATCTTCTAGATACATTGTATCTACTTGGATACCCATGGTCCAAAGTCTAGGACCCATGACCCATAACCCATGACCCATGACCCAAAACCCATGGGTAAAGAGGTGCGTCTCACGGATCCCTCTGAATACACTAGACGGATCCCTCCAACAAGGGATCCGTGGAACAGTAGCATATTTTGTCTATAAATAGTGAGCCATTTCTTTATTGTAACTTACCCCTTTCACATATAGTTTCTCTTAGTGTTGTAAACTCGATAACCTCATATCCAAGGGATCTTTCTATGTAGTTTTGTGTTTGTGTGATTCTCTAGGTTCCTCTTAAAGGCAAGATCACCACCTCTTGAAGTCGAGCAAGCTTAAGTCCATGGGTTGCCTAGCTTCGTCATCATCAAGACTACTAATGGTATCTTGTCGATAGTTCTTTTCTTTCTCATTAGAAGTGTTGTGTCGAAGACATAGGTGAAAGATGTCTAAAGGGTCAAGACGAAGACATTAGTGAAAAGTGTCGAAGAGTCATATTGAAGGCATTAGTGAAAGGTGCCAAAGATCTGTGTCAAAGGCATTAGTGAAGGGTGCCGAGAGTCCGTGTTGAAGGCATTAGTGAAGGGTGCCTAGAAGTCAAGTCAAAAGGCATTAGTGAAAGGTGCCTAGAAGTCGAGTCAAAGGCATTAGTGAAAGGTGCCTAAGGTGTGCATTCGATATGGTGTGTCGATGTACAAGATAGATTTGTATTGGGTCAAAGGATATTGATATCCGTGTTGATGTTGTCATAAGGAGTGGATCTCCTTTGGGATAGGATTTGTGTAGTGTTGGGTAGTAGTTCCTCCTTTGTAATGGAACTCGGTATCTAGCCTTGTACCGGATAAAGTGTAGGAGACGTTGTGATAGGTTTGGTTCTACCTCGTGGAAGAACCCAGTGTCTAGCCTTGTACCGGATAAAGAGTAGGCGAAGTTGTGAAGGCTTCTCCGCCATAAGGAGTTTTGTGTTGTGTAGTGATTACGAACTCTCGAGTAGGTGACTCGGGGAGTGGAGTAGGGCAAGGAAGGTGTCCTTGTAGCCGAACCACTATAAATACTCGCGTTGTGGTTTTGTGCCTCTTAATCTTTATCTTAGTTTTATTTATTCATATGATTATCTATCAACATCCAACACACACGTTTAAATAGATTGAAATAAGTCGATCTGAATAGTTTAAAACCAAGT
Source organism: Chrysanthemum seticuspe (assembly GCA_019973895.1). NCBI lineage: Eukaryota > Viridiplantae > Streptophyta > Magnoliopsida > Asterales > Asteraceae > Chrysanthemum > Chrysanthemum seticuspe. Next base: position 19,060,680 of record BPTQ01000003.1, on the reverse strand, counting down.
TTTAATTGGCAAAACTATTCAACCCCCCCTTCTAGTTTTCTACAATTGGTACCAGAGCTTCGTTACCAAGTTTTTAAAGTATATTGTACTTTAAAAACTTGACACGATCCGTGTATAATTGAAAACTACAAAGAAGGTCTTTTACAAAAATAAACACCATGTCTTAAAAACATTTTTTTAGGATGTTGATTAGATGACAACATTATATTTTTTATTTCTTATTTTATCTTACTAAATTGCACTAACCTTTCTTGTCATTTTTCTTAGTTAAAACTCATGTTTATCAAGACATAGGAATTCTTTGGTATCAAGATTACCTTCCCTAAGAAGGTATCTTAATCACGAAGGAATCGGAGTTGTCTGTTGACATTTTTCTTGTCAAAAGAAAGACACTCATAATTACATTAGAGGTATGACTTTCTATTTATCTCTAAATAACATTAGCTTAAGAATAAGTTTGCTTGCATAGGGAATTGTATGGTTATTTTCTTTACATTCTCATGTATTACACGTAGCTTCGTTATGAAACTTTTCTTGCATACGTGTTACTTTTCCGTTTATAGTCTAGGTTTTTAAACATGTGTCTTTATTCTTACTTAGTCCAAAAATCAAATCTTTCTAATAATAAAACAAAACGCAAATCTCAAAAATTCCTCCTTCCCCATAAAATCTTCCTCCGCTCATCAACTCCACCAAACCCTCATTTTTCAAATCTTCCACTTTCAAAAATTACCTCTCATTCAAACTTCATCTTCCTTCTCATCTCATCTCAAATCAAAACCAAGCAAGAACTTCATCATCATGGTTTACATTGCCTTTATGATCATCGTCTTGACACTCATCGCTCTCGTGTACCCCATGATCAAGTTTTCTCATGGAGACATGTACTTTGTGTTGTTAATCTACATTGGTGTTATATATCCAATCCTTTGTATCGCTCTTAGTATTGAAATGAAATATTACTAATGTTTTAGTTTATCTAGTTTATTTTTCATAATGTTTTTTTTTTTTTTTTTTTTTTTTTTTTTTTTTTTTTTTTTTTTGTCTTTCGTACATTTTGTCTTGAGATACCTTAGAAACCTACAATGCATGCTTAACTAAGTAAATATTGGTTAAAATACACTTCTCTTTATAAACCTAAAAGATGCAAAAATCTATTTTTCGTCAAGATCATTTTTCTGTCACTACAGATCCACGAATCCCTATAGTTTAACTAGTCGGATCCCTCTTGAAAGGGAACCGTGAGAACCGTGGAACTGGGAAACAGATTCTCATGCAACATAAAAACCTTTTCATCATAAAAAGAATAATCCCACTAGAATGTTAAGTACTAAGTAAGTTAATTGTCATTGTTAATAGAAATCTAGTAAAAACGTTAGGTGGTCATCTTTTTGCTTTAATGCGTCTCATCATATTAACTTTTCACTTCGTGTTACACCCCGTGAACGACACGACTTAAAATCATTGAAATTTAAACTTTTACGCGGAAACGATTTGACTTAAAACTGACATGCTGTTGCTAATCGTTGAACTGATATAATGCTGTAACAAACTGACCCTTGAAAGTATTTTTACATGAAACTAGACTCAATTACCTTCGAAATGGCGGGTGGCACGACCCGTGACGACTTACGGTTGAAAAGATATTATTTTCGAAAACTGACTTCGACTAGTTCTCCAAACTAGTTCTCTACTAGTTCTCCAAACTAGTTCTCCAACTAGTTCTCCACTAGTTCTCCAACTATTTTAACCACTTTACAAACACTTAACCATATACATTATTTTTCCAAACATTCTTGACCCGTTTGACCCAAAATGGGTTAAAATAGACATTGTCCCAAACACCCCTTTTTCTGCATAACCTTTTTGTGTACTTTTGACCCATTTTCCGGAAAACGACTTCTATAACATGACATAACACCAAAACTTCCAGAAATCATTAGGTCATTATAAACATCAAATATATGCATAAACTTGGTCATATTTACCTACGGAAACGTGCTTTACAAAGTGACGGGTATTATGCCAAAATACCCGCTTTGACCCGTTTGCATACACCATTTAAACATAACTCTTTAACATGCTTTAGGACCTATAAAATGACTCTTAAACCATTTCAAATACTTGACACTACAAACATTTAACCCATTTAAAACTCCCGGGGAACAACTTTGACTTCGAGCTCGGTATTCTACCTAAGCTCCTATTTGCATACAAACCTTCTAACATACACTCTTCCAATCCTTAAGCCTTTTCCAATCGCTTTACTTTCTTCACAATTGAACCTACAAAATGGTTAAATAACTAAACCGTAAGCTTACTCTTAGTAAGTAAAAGACATAACAAGTTATCATATATCATTAATCACAATCTGCATCATAAGCTTCACTTTACCCATCATTTGTAACACACAAAATTCTACATACCTTGCCAACTTCACAAATAGGCTAACCACATCTTTGCTAAACACATAATCACTAAATATACATTAACTCTTAAACTCCAAATGTCATCAATAGCATATCAACTATGCTAAACTCATTTATCTAGTCTAACCAACTAGCCACATTTTCCTCTTAGCCAAGCATAGTAGTCATTAGGCCATTCATAACCTTAACACAAATAATCATTTAACACATAACACATAATACAAATATGATAAACTCAATATAACATATTGTTATAATCAATTTACTTACCTCTCATCCAAGCTAATTAAACCAATAGCATCATCATCATCATCAAAACCTACTTCAACATAAAAACAATATCAATATTAAGGGTTTATACAACCCATAACTTAACTCTAAACACCTCTAATCATCATATAATCACTCTATGATTATATGATGACTTATTTTGTAATTTACTTAGCTTTATTTCATAATAAAATCATCCCATGAGTACTATAACTCTCAATTAACTTAAAATTATCTTATACCCAATTATCCCAAGTTAGGGTTCATAAACCCTAACCTACCAATTCATCAATTAAACATTAAGAAGAGTACTTACTTGGGTAGAGATCATGGATACTAGCTTATTTCATGGTTGGGAACACTAATTCCTTCACAATTTAATTATCAAGACCACCATTTATTTTCCTTCTTCATCATATCACGACACACACACACTCCACATATTTTCTGGATATCCATAGAAAGATTAAGAATTATCCAGACACTTGTAGGTGTTAAGTTTTCCCATTTGACATCAATGGTCCCTCAAGTCCCCTTCCTCCTAATTTGGCCATTAAATACTTTTATAACAAGTTACCACTTGACAACATAGGTCCTCTTACTTTCTATAACTATAACATAACATGTGTTAACTATTAGTTTGACTATCGGGTTGACTAGTCAATTCATTCGTTGACTAACCAGTCACGTTAAACCTTCGTCAATTTCATCTAAGGTGAGGCCTATTTGTATCCGGGATACGGGTCTAACAATTCTACCCCCTTATTTAGATTTCGTCCTCGAAATCTCTCGTCTATTACTATCCAAAACTAAATCTCATTCTACATAAATCTCAACATATACAAAATTATACACATTGTGTTGCAACGATCTATGTGATCTTGCAACTCTAAAAATACTATAACCCGCTCATCACGCTTGGTCCATTCTATCTCTCGCTTTATTTCTATAATCAAACGGTTCTTGCTAATGTCATTATGTCACATAAGACATAAATATACACTACTAAACATGTCCATAACTAACTCACTTAACATTTGACCACATATTTGGTCACTTACGTACCACTTTGACTTTACATAAGTCAAATCTAGTCAATGCTTTTTGAACTCTACTATCATCATTCTACAATCTCATCAATATTCTTACTATCGCATTTTATGTATCGTTATAACTTTCTCATAATTCATAAATTTTACGACCACCACGGTCCTTTTTCACTTTATACATGCCCTCACGGCACTCTATAACCTTATCTCAACTCTTAATTTATTCAATTTATGACTTCCGTAGTCATTTCTCATATTACTTTTCTTTAGACACTTTCGCCAAGGACGATAAGTCACTCGGAAAAATTCAATTAATTAACTCTATAACATCAAGCTTTAACTCATATTATCACCTTTTTCATAAAGGTGCTAACACTATCTAACTTTTATCACGCTTATCACTTGCCTCGAGGCACATCTAGCTCTATCTTCATTTTATAATCTTTTCAATTTATAAAATAACTTTCGCTTTAGACATCTATTTTAAGGTTTTACACATAACCTCACAATTATCATAAACTCGCTTTCTCATTTCTTATAATATTTAACTTATTTTAATCTTCTCTTTCTCATTTCTTAACTATACTCAGGTCATATCGGATACATATAAGCCCACTCATTTATACTTCTTCATTTACATGGAAAGGCGTCCCAAACAATGTAAATCAAGAAATATAAACTTATAGTTCGGTGATTCAAAATTTCACTATTTAAATGAAAAGGCGTCCCAATTTACTCAAATAATGAATTTATAAATCATGCTACTTATCCACACCCAACACAACAATCATACTTACTCACTATCCATCTTTTCTAGCCTTGGATCCAATCTCAATAAACTTTTATACATGCCACGAAGGCAAGCTAAATAACATGCCATGATAGGCAAGCTAACAACCATGCCCTGAAAGGCAAGCTATACCACCATGCCATAAAGGCAAGCTATCAATCATGCCATAAGGCAAGCTAACATCCATGCCACATAGGCAAGCTAACAATCATGCCATAGAGGCAAGCTATAACACCATGCCATAAAGGCAAGCTATAACACCATGCCATAAAGGCAAGCTATCAACCATGCCAAAAATGCAAGCTAGGCCATCCCGAAGGACACCATAACTAGAGCATTGGATCCAAGCTATCTATATCTTATCATCTTTACTCACTTTATCTTTATGTACTTTTATCATTAAATACATACTATTATCTTATTACCTTACGCAATCTCAACTCCCACTATCGCTTTACTTTTATCAAGACAAGTTCTATATAATACTTGTCAATTATTATACTTTCATTCTCACAATGCAATCTACTAATCATCCGTCAACCTCAAGTTGACTCACACATTTTAAACTATTAACATGATCTCGTCATGTTCTAACTATAACACTTATCTTTACTTTCTTGTTCACATACATTATTTATCTCATCTATTCATTGGCATTAAAGCCATATCATACTACTTCACTCTTTAAACTTTAATCATGCATCGAGCATTCATTACTAGTATATTCTACTTATCATGTTTTATATGAAACATGATCTTATCACATCATAACTATGCACTATAACTTTTCTCATCTCTTTTATTAAGCATGAAAGCAACCATGCTTCTACTATTTACTCACTATCACATCACTTCTTTATTTCAATATAACTACCATAATCAAACTTTATCTTATCTTTCTATGCATCAAGCTATAAGAATACTTCACTATCATATCATACTTCATTATCTTTTTATGCTTCATCTCAAGCTTTCTCAAATATTATACTTCCTCATACGCTTACCATATTATACATGTAAATGTATCCATCTCATTTCATATACTTCTATACATCATGCTATGAATCACATACAAGTGAAACTTAGACACGTAACGAACTACTATAGACTTATTATCACACATGCTTTCACATAACAATACTTAACACTTAACCGATAAGTGTTATAACATTCTTAACGCATTCAATCATATAGTCTATGGCTCTTACCTCATACTTTCAAATACGAATCCATGTCTAAGTTACTTACTCATCTCAATTCTACCATAAACACTAACTTTGCCTTAAAAGTAAGGCATCAATACACTTCACATATCTACAAACTTATATCACACGCAAATATTAGTGGTTTAAGTCTAGGAAACCCTATAGTGGCAACCTAATTCACTTAAACCGAAGCTCTTATACCAATTTGTTACACCCCGTGAACGACACGACTTAAAATCATTGAAATTTAAACTTTTACGCGGAAACGATTTGACTTAAAACTGACCTGCTGTTGCTAATCATTGAATTGATATAATTCTGTAACAGACTGACCCTTGAAAGTATTTTTACATGAAACTAGACTCAATTACCTTCGAAATGGCGGGTGGCATGGCCCGTGACGACTTACGGTTAAAAAGATATGATTTTCGAAAACTGACTTCGACTAGTTCTCCACTAGTTCTCCAAACTAGTTCTCCAGCTAGTTCTCCAAACTAGTTCTCCAACTAGTTCTCTAACTAGTTCTCCACTAGTTCTCCAACTATTTTAACCACTTTACAAACACTTAACCATATACATTGTTTTTCCAAACATTCTTGACCCGTTTGACCCAAAATGGGTTAAAATAGACCTTGTCCCAAACACCCCTTTTTATGCATAACCTTTTTGTGTACTTTTGACCCATTTTCCGGAAAACGACTTCTATAACATGACATTACACCAAAACTTCCGTAAATCATTAGGTCATTATAAACATCAAATATATGCATAAACTTGGTCATATTGACATACGGAAACGTGCTTTACAAAGTGACGGGTATTATGCCAAAATACCCGCTTTGACCCGTGTTAGGAATTGGAAATTCCATAAGGAAGTGTCTGTCACCCCAATTATAGTCTAGCATATGTGAGCTCGTAGACATATCGTTATTTACTTTTTTATTAGTTAGTTATTAGCATAGTTTAGTTTAGAGTAACACCGTGGAGGAAGGACGGGTCTTTACCCACTGTATGCCTGATCCACAGTCCGACAGGAGGACGTATTAGTTGTAACTATAAATACCCCTTCCATCCTTGGAAGGGGTGAAGCTTCTTAATCTAACCTTGCATTTTGTGTTTTACTTTCTCTCTCAAGAACTTCCTCTCATCTCTTTCACTCTCTAAACATGGCACACTTGTTTAATCATCTCCCTAGACCACCCGAACCATCAAACAACATAAAATATACGATCCTACAACCCGTTTGCATACACCATTTAAACATAACTCTTTAACATGCTTTAGGAACTATAAAATGACTCTTAAACCATTTCAAATACTTGACACTACAAACATTTAACCCATTTAAAACTCTCGGGGAACAACTTTGACTTCGAGCTCGGTATTCTACCTAAGCTCCTATTTGCATACAAACCTTCTAACATACACTCTTCCAATCCTTAAGCCTTTTCCAATCGCTTTACCTTCTTCACAATTGAACCTACAAAATGGTTAAACAACTAAACCGTAAGCTTACGCTTAGTAAGTAAAAGACATAACAAGTTATCATATATCATTAATCACAATCTGCATCATAAGCTTCACTTTACCCATCATTTGTAACACACAATCTACATACCTTGCCAACTTCACAAATAGGCTAACCACAACTTTGCTAAACACATAATCACTAAATATACATTAACTCTTAAACTCCAAATGTCATCAATAGCATATCAACTATGCTAAACTCATTTAGCTAGTCTAACCAACTAGCCACATTTCCCTCTTAGCCAAGCATATTAGTCATTAGGCCATTCATAAACTTAACACAAATAATCATTTAACACATAACACATAATACAAATATGATAAACTCAATATAACATCTTGTTATAATCAATTTACTTACCTCTCATCCAAGCTAATTAAACCAATAGCATAATCATCATCAAAACCTACTTCAACATAAAAACAATATCAATATTAAGGGTTTATACAACCCATAACTTACCTCTAAACACCTCTAATCATCATATAATCACTCTATGATTATATGATGACCTATTTTGTAATTTACTTAACTTTATTTCATAATAAAATCATCCCATGATTACTATAACTCTCAATTAACTTAAAATTATCTTATACCCAATTATCCCAAGTTAGGGTTCATAAATCCTAACCTACCAATTCATTAAATAAACATTAAGAAGAGTACTTACTTGGGTAGAGATCATAGATACTAGCTTATTTCATGGTTGGGAACACTAATTCCTTCACAATTTAATTTTATTTCATGGTTGGGAACACTAATTCCTTCACAATTTAATTATCAAGACCACCATGTATTTTCCTTCTTAATCATATCACGACACACACACACTCCACATATTTTCTGGATATCCATAGAAAGATTAAGAATTATCCAGACACTTGTAGGTGTCAAGTTTGCCCATTTGACATCAATGGTCCCTCAAGTCCCATTCCTCCTAATTTGGCCATTAAATACTTTTATAACAAGTTACCACTTGACAACATAGGTCCTCTTACTTTCTATAACTATAACATAACATGTGTTAACTATTAGTTTGACTATCGGGTTGACTAGTCAATTTAACATTCGTTGACTAACCAGTCACGTTAAACCTTGGTCAATTTTATCTAAGGTGGGGCCTATTTGTATCTGGGATACGGGTCTAACAATTCTACCCCCTTATTTAGATTTCGTCCCCGAAATCTCTCGTCTATTACTATCCAAAACTAAATCTCATTCTACATAAATCTCAACATATATAAAATTATACACATTGCGTTGCAACGATCTATGTGATCTTGCAACTCTAAAAATACTATAACCTGCTCATCACGCTTGGTCCATTCTATCTCTGTCTTTATTTTTATAATCAAACGGTTCTTGCTAATATCATTATGTCACATAAGACATAAATAAACACTACTAAACATGTCCATAACTAACTCACTTAACATTTGACCACATATTTGGTCACTTACGTATCACTTTGACTTTACATAAGTCAAATCTATTGAATGCTTTTTGTAATCTACTATCATCATTCTACAATCTCATCAATATTCTTACTATAGCATTTTATGTATCGTTATAACTTTCTCATAATTCATAAATTTTACGACCACCACGGTCCTTTTTCTCTTTATACATGCCCTCACGGCACTCTATAACCTTATCTCAACTCTTAATTTATTCAATTTATGACTTCCGTAGTCATTTCTCATATTACTTTTCTTTAGACACTTTCGCCAAGGACGATCAGTCACTCGAAAAATTTTAATTAATTAAATCTATAACATCAAGCTTTAACTCATATTATCACCTTTTTCATAAAGGTGCTAACACTATCGAACTTTTATCACGCTTATCACTTGCCTCGAGGCACATCTAGCTCTATCTTCATTTTATAATCTTTTCAATTTATAAAATAACTTTCGCTTTAGACATCTATTTTAAGGTTTTACACATAACCTCACTATTATCATAAACTCGCTTTCTCATTTCTTATAATATTTAACTTATATTAATCTTCTCTTTCTCATTTCTTAACTATACTCAGGTCATATCGGATACATATAAGCCCACTCATTTATACTTCTTCATTTACATGGAAAGGCGTCCCAAACAATGTAAATCAAGAAATATAAACTTATAGTTCGGTGATTCACAATTTCACTATTTAAATGAAAAGGCGTCCCAATCCACTCAAATACCTCTTTCCAAACCATAGGACAAGAAGGCCTTCTCGGAATTAATGAGAAAATCTATCCACGGTTTGTATTGGAATTCTTCCTTCAAGTTGAACTCGTTCGTAACGAGGATCGATCTCTATCTCTTTGGTTTTGGATCAAAAACCAAAAGTTTGTCTTAACCCTTGGGCAACTTGCTCAGATTCTCCGAATTCCAAATAATGGACAATGTGCCTTCACTGAAGATTTGTCTCTTGATTCTCTCTTCAACCATCATGAAGAAAATAGTCCATATTGTTCACACATACCTTCCCCTCAAGATTTAACTCGCATGTTATGCAAACCTTGACCCTATTACTCTGATCCAAACATAATCTATACACGTGATATCCGAGATGAGTTTAAACCTCTCGCAGTCATCCTACATGAAAATGTTTGGAGTCTTATGGGAAATCGAGAAATCCTTCCTGCTTGTTGTGCTCACATAATGTATTGTTTGCTAACTCAACAACCATACAATCTCGCCTATTTCTTCGCAAGACGAATTGTAAACCTTCAAGGCAACAAGAACAAACTAATCCCTTATGGAATGTTCCTGACATGCCTTTATCATCATATCATGTACTTTCACCCTCCATTTCAAAGTCCGTTGTACGTACTCGTGAATAAGATGATGGAACCTCAAAACACATCTCACATCAAGTCTTTCTTCATCCCTGAATCGGCAAAAACCCATCATCCATTTGACGATCCATCTAGCGAAAACGCTCAAGAAACTTAGTTTCCTTTCCAAATAGGCTCAATCCTTAGATTTCATCTTTTATCATTGTAATGTGATCTTTCTCATGAAATAAAATATTTAACGTTTGATGTTTCGCTTATATAGTTGTTCAAATTCCTTAGAAAACACTGACTTTGAAATACGATACCTTATGCAAAGTTTGCATACCTTCTGTGAAGGTACTGTTTAGCAGGAGACGGATCCCTCACTTTGCACTAGACGGATCCCTCCACTTAGGGAACCGTAGGATCCGGGAAAACAGAAATGCAATGCAGACCTCCACACATCAAACCAGCCCACTAGACCACTTCACACTAGCCAAACATAATGCCTTAGGACCACTTAAGTCTTTCTCAAGCTCAGTAAGTTTCACACTCACTCATAGCTCATCTAGGAGCACACTCAAGGTACGTTTTGACTTATCATTTCACCAAAACTCGTCATCCTTCCGTTCCAATACTCATGCATCGTTGCTCACATGTTAACACATCTAGTCTTATAATTCTATCAATTTTAGCAAATTGATATTAATCATCCTTACCCCAGAATGGGTCAAATACTAGTTTTTCATTTCTTATAATTTTTAAGGTATTTTCCAAAATTATCTTAAGTTACTATCTGGTCTCTAGGAACATTTAGCATCACTTGACACTCTCAAATTTTCTAGTGTCATCTTTGGTCATTCATTGGTACCTATAAAGTCCCATTTTCTTCCATAAAAGGCAATCATTAGCTACCATCACTCATTGCCCTTGATCATTTAAGTCCCCCTTTCATTTAAGACACTTAAGAAGACTGAAACACTCAAGATGTATAGGTATTAGACCTTAAAAACATCATTTTCCTCTTTTCTTGGATGCTGAGAGCCGGATCCCTAGAATTAGCCTAGACGGATCCCTCAGTGGAGGGAACCGTGGGATTCGGGTGACAGATTCAACTAAACTCTAGCTAAAACAATCATTTCAAGCTCTCCTTGCTAACTTGAACACTCCATCTTGTCTTAATTAAACTCCTAGATCAGTACAACTCTAAAGTTGACTCTTGTGCATGCAAATCATGACATTCCAAAGGATCTTAGTGGCTTAAGTCTTGAATGCACTTGCCAGATCCTTCCCTTTATAAACCATCTTGTTAAGACTCCTAAAGTCATCATCTACATCCTCATTCTCAACATTTAAAAATCTTTACAACACTAATTTTTAATCATGAGGAAAGCTCCTAGTAGTAACTCATCCACCAAAGGACCACCCAAAAAACTTGCTCGTGTTATTCACGAAATTTCTTCAACCGAATCATCTCCCGTTAAATCTACAAATGCTAGGATCTCCCCTCCACCTATCAAAACAATCCTCAAAAGGATTGTTCTCACAAAACTACCAATGCCAAACACCAACATACCCCCTAAATCAAACACTCCTATTTCCACTAAACCAACACCCTTAGTGCCTAGAGCCATATCATTCACCACTCCACTCTTATCACCACACCTCTACAATATAGAGGACTTGCCTCCTAGGCCATTTCATCCTCCACCATTGCCAACATTCTCCTCAATGGAAAGAATAGCGCAACAAAATCAAGGTGTTGAATCAACACTAGCCCCGACATCTTTTTCTCCTTCACCCTCAAATAGTCCTTTTTGGATTATGAGGAATCATCAAAGTCAACCACCCGATCACATGGAAGTAGATACCTCTCTACCACCATCCTCATCACATATTCCACCACCACCACCTTTGGCTGAATCACCTCCAAATATACCTCCACAAATTCCTCCTTCTTTTGTGGAATCTCAACCAAACCTTCCATCTCAAGCCATTCCTTTTCTACCACCACCATTTCTGAGCCATGACAAAGATTGTTATCATTGTCAACATGTTGAAAGCTTGATACATGAAGTACGTGAAGATTAACGTTTCATGTTTTATCACCTCCTCGAACGTTTCAACGAGATCAACAAACCTAAACAACCTTGAGCTTAAGGATACAAGTGGTATCCTAGTATTAAGCTTAACTTAGATAGTTTAAGAATCATATTTCATGTTTAAATCATTCTCTTAGTTTTAGAGATATGTAGATCATTTCTCGTATTTTTATTGAATGAAATTACATGTTATATGCCATATTGTCTTGAGAATATGTTTGGTGTCTTAATACATATCTCATTTTAATGTTAACATCAATTTTTACATCACCATTGTTGTCGTAAGCTGACAGACGGACGGATCCCTCAGTTTATCTTAGACGGATCCCTCCAAAGAGGGAACCGTGGGATCCGTGCAATAGAAGACTTGTTTACTACTAACTTGAGTCTTATTTGCAGGAAATTATGCTCTATATACTTGTTTTCTAACCTTTTTTTGCAGGTTTTCAATACACACATGAAGACTTTGACACCCTTAGCTAGGGGGAGTTTCGTGTCAAAGCAATACATTGCAAAATCATTTGCAATATCATTCACATAGGATTATATTACATAACGTTCTCCTTGCAAAGGTGAAATCATCAAGGGGAGCATATTCGTCACAAAGACGAAACCATTTGCAAACATAATTGCAATGCACAAGTTTAGTATTTTTCTTACTTGACGCCCTCACAAAGGGATGGACTCGTCAGGGGGGAGCTAAGTCGAGAATACTTCTCCTCACTTACACTCTATTTTTTTCTTTTTCACATGTTTTTCTTAAAACAATGTGTTAATTTCTTTTCGATGCTCTTTTTGTTTCGACAAAAAAGGGGAGAAGAGAGTAAAAACTCCAATTTAAACTTTTACGAATTTTAGTTTTTTCTTAAAATAATCTTATGTTTTGTCATCAACAGAAAGGGGAGATTGTTAATACAAATAAGCCGTAAAAATGTTTATTTATATTTTACGATCTTCTAATGTTTTGTCGATAAAAAACGTAAAATCACTTTAACGAAACAAATAAAATACGTAAATGGTTTGAGCTAATAGTTTCCTAACACACTTACATTTGCACATAAAACACTAAACAAGTAATAAGTACTTTCATGATTTAGTAATGCATATGTACAACAACTAGTGTTTACATATTGGGTAGATATATACATACTTAGTATGTATTATAATGGGTAATAGAATGGGTAGAAGTTTAAGTATTTAACCCATTGACTAAATACATTGAATGTAGTTGGGTAAAACCTAAAGTCCATGACCCATACCAATGGAGCATAATCCATAACCAATGACCCATTGCATGACATCATGCATAAGTCATAATGGGTATTATCCATGACCCATGGAGCTAACCCATAATCCATGGACTAGATGCATTGCATCTTCTAGATACATTGTATCTACTTGGATACCCAGACCCATGACCCATGACCCATAACCCATAACCCATGACGCATGACCCAAAACCCATGGGTAAAGAGGAGCGTCTCATGAATCCCTTTGAATACACTAGACGGATCCCTCCAACAAGGGATCCGTGGAATAGTAGCATAGTTTGTCTATAAATAGTGAGCCATTTCTTTATTGTAACTTACCCCTTTCACACATATTTTCTCTGAGTGTTGTAAACTCTCTAAATTAGATCCAAGGGATCTTTCTATTTAGTTTTGTGTTTGTGTGATTCTTTAGGTTCCTCTTAAAGGCGATATCACCACCTCTTGAAGTCGAGCAAGCTCAAGTCCATGGGTTGCCTAGCTTCGTCATCATCAAGACTACTAATGGTATATTGTTGATAGTTCTTTTCTTTCTCATTAGAAGTGTTGTGTCGAAGACATAGGTGAAAGATGTCTAAAGGGTCAAGACGAAGACATTAGTGAAAAGTGTCGAAGAGTCATATTGAAGGTATTAGTGAAAGGTGCCAAAGATCCGTGTCAAAGGCATTAGTGAAGGGTGCCGAGAGTCCGTGTTGAAGGAATTAGTGAAGGGTGCCTAGAAGTCAAGTCAAAAGGCATTAGTGAAGGGTGCCTAGAAGTCGAGTTAAAGGCATTAGTGAAAGGTGCCTAAGGTGTACATTTGATATGGTGTGTCGATGTACAAGATAGATTTGTATTGGGTCAAAGGATATTGATATCCATGTTGATGTTGTCATAAGGAGTGGATCTCCTTTGGGATAGTATTTGTGTAGTGTTGGGTAGTAGTTCCTCCTTTGTAATGGAACTCGGTATCTAGCCGTACCGGATAAAGTGTAAGCGACGTTGTGATAGGTTTGGTTCTACCTCGTGGAAGAACCCGGTGTCTAGCCTTGTACCGGATAAAGAGTAGGCGACGTTGTGAAGGCTTCTCTGCCATAAGGAGTTTTTTGTTGTGTAGTGATTACGAACTCTCGGGTAGGTGACTCGGGGAGTGGAGTAGGGTAAGGAAGGTGTCCTTGTAGCCGAACCACTATAAATACTCGCGTTGTGGTTTTGTGCCTCTTACTCTTTATCTTAGTTTTATTTATTCATATGCTTATCTATCAACATCCAACATACACGTTTAAATAGATTGACATAAGTCGATCTAAATAGTTTAAAACCAAGTTTTAATTGGCAAAATTATTCAAACCCCTTTCTAGTTTTCTACACAACTAAACTGAAGATTACGGCGTAACTCCCTCTTAGGATTACGACATAACTAATTAGGTCAAATGATGTTCCGCCCCGCTGCAAGCTATGTCGTACATTATTCCACAAATATGGCGTAACCATGATTTATTGAAGATACGGTGTAACTCATTCCTGATGTTACGCCGTAACCAGCTTTTCCAGAGCAAAATACGAAGAATTGGATGTTACGGCGTAACTCTGAACTTAAGTTACGCCGTAACCAGAACTGGCCTTTAAATACCTCCCAAATTCCAGCATTTCTATTCAATCACTCCACATATCAAATCCGAGAACGTGGGTAGAAGGTTGAAGGCATATCTCGAGGAGCATACGGAGCCATCTCCAAGGGAGAAATCACCCCTACGATAAGCATTAGCAATTTATCATTTCTTTACTTTCAATTCATTTTCTTCGATATGTTAAACATTGAATCGATTGTTTTAGTTAATATGAGCGGCTAAGCACCTCTGGTGCTGGCCTAGTTATGATTCCTTGATTGTTTTGTTTATATTTACATTGCTTCCGTATAATTTTTTCTAGTGTATGCATGCATAGTTTGTTGGTAGCTACCCTTGTTTCGGTAGTTTTGAATGGCGGTAGTGGCTAGTTACTTAGGAGATATGACCAACTGACCCTAAGTAGTTAGACTGAGTGGGAAGGGTAAGAATTGACCAACTGACGACCCTTCTTTGCTTGTGCGATTTGACCAACTGATCACCTACCGTTTGGATGAACTAAAGAAGTTAGGGATACATGTTTAAGATGCTAGCGCCCGGGCACTCATTGTTATGAATCTTGCATGTAGCGGAACTTAATGACTTGGCTTAGGGGACTAAAAACAACTCGACTTACAAGGGTAGTAGCTTGTTCTCCGGTGGAAGCCTTTGCTGATAGGTTAGGATGAACTGACCAAATGCTGTCCTAGGGACTTTTACCCCCACTTGAAGCAATTGGAAGTAATTAAATATGAACTTAACTTGATAGGATGAATAACTAGGTTATCACACTTCTCCTCTATTGATCACAACCCTCGCCTTTATTTGCTTTCTCTTATTTTCTTGTCTTTAGTTATTAATTAATCATTTCAACCTTAAAATCTGTGACACATAGACTTAGTTAAAATCCATACACATAGCTCTTGGGACGACCTCGGTTTTACCGAATACTACATTACACACGAGCGGGTACACTGCCCGTTAGTGCATTAGGGTAGACCATAGGTATAACGAGACTTTATAAATTTTAAAACCTGATCAGTAATTCCTGCATCAAGTTTTTGGCGCCGCTGTTGGGGAGTTATATTAGGATTTTTGTTAAGTCTTTCATTTTTGTTTTGTTTTGAATTTTCTCAATTTCTTACGATTTCTTTTCAAGTTTCATGTACCATGGAAGTTGTCAACATTGATGACCTCACTCTTGAGGAATATTTGGCATTGACAAGAGAAGAACAAGGGCCGGGGCTCGTAAGATCGGCGATTGGAGCTAATGTCCGTTTCAAGATTAAAGATCAGATTATGACGGAGCTTCGTGCTAACCCTTTTTCAGGAAACAGGGACGAAGATGCGTATGAGCATGTTGATAATGTCTTGTACATCGCAAGCCTTTTCAACATTCCTGGTGTGTCTCATGACGCTGTTATGCTACGAGTGTTCCCCATGACTCTTACTGGGGGAGCAAGAAGATGGATCGAAAGATTGCTCGCCGGGGCAGTTGATACATAAGCTCTACTAAAAAAGCACTTCATTCAAAGATATTGTCCTCCGTCAAAGATATCTAATCAGCTCATGGAGATCCATAATTTCAAGCAAGATGACGATGAAATGTTGTATCAAGCCTGGGATAGATACAACGATCTCCTCTACAAATGTCCAAATCATGACCTGAACAACCAGCAAAAGGTCAACATCTTTTACAAAGGTATCAACGTAACTACAAGACATATGCTGGACTACCAAGGACCAATTCCGAGCATGACCCCTACTCTTGCCATTGAAGCCATCTAAAAAATGGCTGATCATTCCCAAAAATGGCACGATGGAGGAAGCAAGAGAAACCTCGGCGGAAATCTTGATGGAATTGCCGCCATCACCAGCAAAATTGAAAATATTGGTCGGGATATGCTCAAGCTCAGAGAATGTGTTCATGCCATTCAAGTAGGTTGTGAAAGCTGTGGAGGAGGACATCTCACCAAGAATTGTCCTCTCATTGACGAAGACAACAAGATTGAAGAAGTTAAGTATGGTGAAAATAGATTGTTTCAAGGGAATAATGGAAACGGTAATGGCTATCGTGGAGGACCTCCCCCATATTATGATCATGGAAATTTTGGTGAAAGAAGAGCTAACTTGGAGGAAACAATTAACAAGTACCTCGTAGATTCAACTAAGAGACAGAAGGAGCAAGAAGAATGGCTGAAAAACTTCCAAGATAATACAAACAAGAGCCTTTCTAGCCATGACAAATCGCTGAAAAACTTGGAAACCATGATTGGGAAGCTTAGCGACGAAGTGCAAAGAAGAAATAAGGAATAAAAGAACAAGTCAACAACATGTAAGGCCGTGTTTTCTGAAAATGACAAATCCACTGATGAGTCTAACATAAATAAAGATAATGATGCTAATGACAGAAGATAGTTACGCCGTAACCAAACATCAGAGTTACGGCGTAACCAGGATACGAGGGCTTACAAGTTTCCCGAGTTAGACGAATCTAAAAGGAAGAATCATTGGTGTAAGGCTATGGCAATTGATAATGGAAAGTGTTATGATCTATGGGCTTCATGCGATCCTCGGAACGAAATCTGTGATGGAGGGGTCGATAAAGAAAGGGTTAATGATAACAAATACATGTGGACTGCACTTAACGATGTAGAAAGATTAGCTAAATTTTCAATAGATGAAGAGGAGGAACCACCCATCAAGTACTGTTGCAACCCCTTAATGATCACGAAGATGGGTCCACACGAGCATGGCCAACATGTAATCCCTTTCGTGAGTATTGTAACAGGGGTGGTAATATGAAGGATGAAGTATGAATATGCCCTCATGAATTAGAAAGACATGACATTGAATTCGAAGACCTATCCTTCAGTGATTGGTATTCAGTGAGGTTCGGGGATGCAATCATTAATACGATTTTGTTAAGAAATTTGAAGCTCAAATATGAAAAACATATCCTTCAAGGAAAGTCCGTAAAACCAATCAACGATGAGACTGCCTGCAAAGGTATTCTTTCAAGCAACACCAATGACGATGGAGCTCGAAGTCATTGATGTGAGAAAATAAAAACCCCTGGTGAAGTTTTTTGGGCATCTTGCAACCCTTTTGATGATGAATGTAACGGGGGAAGCAGTATAGAGAGAGTTGGGGAGGATGAATTCTTATGTACCTTAACCAATGATGCGGAAAAAATAGAGTTGCCTTGGCTAGACAATTTAGGGTTCGACAATTGGGTCAAAATCAAATATGGGAAGGTAGATGCGTTAACTAAGGAGAAGATCTGGAAAGAATGTATGAGTAAAGAAGACCCGAGCGAAGAAGTTCCAAATGACATAAGTGAAGTAACAGATGAAGATACCAAAGATTTGACGAGAAATGAGAAAGAGGAATGCAAACGGTACTTGTGGAAGATTTGCTCGACGATAAATGGATTAAAGGTACCGAGTCCGAAGATGATGATATAGAATGGATTTTGTATTACCTTGAACTACAAGGTGAAGATGGGTTCACTGACCCCGACGATGAAGCGTATGAGCAAAGAAGGTGCAAACTTTTTGGCATTCCATATAAGAGGCCGCCACCGATTGTAGCTGAGAAATATGAGTTTTCTAGATACCACTTGGGGCCAGACGAAAAGTTTTGCAAAATTCGGAAGATCGAGACTAAGGAATATCTTCGCACTGCTACAAATGTTGCCTGGGTCAGACATAACTTGATGAAGGATATGGAGGAGGTAGGCCTAGTCCAAAGGCTGCCATAAAGCCCCATGGCTTTGAGTCTAACTTAAAGACTCATAAATAAAGAAAAGTGCTCTTTCGGTAGACAACCTGAATTATCCCTTTCATTTGTTTTATTTCCATTTCTGATGGGTTTTGTGTTTTTAACCATTTTTGTAGGAAAACGGAGAAAGTTGCTGCAGCATGCTGAACGGGGACCTGATCTGTCCACAATTACGGCGTAACTCATTTTAATGGTTACGCTGTAACATACTTTTTTCAGTAGTTCTTCTCAGAGCATTACCAATTACGGCGTAATCCCATGCAATGGTTACGCCGTAGCTACACTCCTGTAGCGTCTGCCAGGTTTTACATTAATTACGGCGTAACTCCTTATAGGAGTTACAACGTAACTATCCTCTGTAACACTTTTTTTTAAAACACAATAACCTTGTATTAGTTTTTAAATAAACTTTGTGGGTATGTTCCATGTAAGCCCTAACGAGACTACACTCGTCCACTTGGGACACCAAGTGGTTTAAAAGGCTTGTTGCATACGCTAAATGCAGCCATGATTCCTACGAAAGTGAGTTAGGTTTCTTTTTCATTTTTCTTTTTCTTTTTTAGAATTATGCTTGTCGGTAGTGTGATTTCAGGGATTGAAGTTTGCTCGTGGATGCTTATGCGAAGGCACGATTCTTTTCGTGAGCCTTCTTTCTTTTTGGAGCAAATTTCAGGGAAGTTCTCGCTCTAAGTCTACTTTTCTCTTCACCTTTATTTAACACTTAGTACAAAAGGGACTTTGTACATTTCAAGTGGGGGGACGGGAGTAGAATTGTCTCTTAAACTTTATTTTACCCTCGTTTTTCTAGTTTATTTTGAAAAATTATGCCATTTTTAAAATTTTGACATGTTCTTCTTAACCTAACTAGATTAGACCTTAGCCGAGCACATTATAACCCTTGATATTATATGGTGAGATTAGCCTTATCCGTTTCCAAATTTTTACCCCAAATCCACCAAATTATGAGTGTGCCGGTAGCTTGTAAACTTTAGAACTTGGCTTTTGCATCATTTCGAGAGCATAGACGAGGTATATCGAGTTAGCTCGATGTATTTGGACTTTTCAATTTAAGAAGGCAGTATTATAGGATTATCACCCAAATAGCCTATCATTGTGTGTCTATCGATTAGTCACCTCGACTTCTCGACCCCCATGTTAAACCCTTTGTTGCACTCACATTTAGTGCAAGATACCCCTAGATACACCAATCTGAGCCATTCCTTTCATTTTGTTCACCCAACATATTGTTTCGTTACACCCATACACCTTAGCCTACCCTGTAGTCTTTATTTGTAATTGGGAAGTCATTGTTTGCCTAAGTTCAAGGTTCAAGTGGAAAGGTTCGGGAATCACGCTTTCATCGACGCATATTCTTAAAGATCATTGAAGACCCCCCAAATTCTCATATTGTTCATCTCAAGTGGGGGATGTTATGTTTAGTAGTTATGATAAAAAAGAAAAGAAAAAAAGAAGTTATAGTTATTTGATTGTAAAGTGCGAAGTTATAAGCACTATGTTATGAGGTTATTATAGATTTAGTGTCGAGGAGGCCACCTCGGTCACATTTGAAGAATGGAGTTGGTAATGTGCCTATCATGACGTCCTCTAATGGCACATCTACCTAGTATTATCATGATCCTGTTTCTTGACTTCGAAACTTGAAATTTGGATGAACGGTAAGTGGTGATGACTTGGTTAAAGATTTAGACTATTTGCTCGATTTTATTTTACACCATATTTATCCCATGTCTTATCATACCCTTTAGTCATGAAGCGTGTCTAGGTGATGCAGCGAGCAATCTTTGGTGTCTTGGCCATGGATTTGGTCATGTATCATTGATTTTGTCCACTTCGCCGTGACATGTTAGTAATGACGACTCACCCTTAACCTTTGTTGTGTCTACCCATATTGCCTTCAAGAATTGTTTAGTCCTTAACTCTAGTGGTGGAGATTTGTGTAACCGCCAAGCTTATGATAGAATAAATGCTTTGTTAGGATCGAAGAACTATAAGATTTATGTGGTTTTAGGAGGCCTTGGTTGGTGGAAGAAGATGAAGATCTTCATCTTCTAGAGAGAGAAAGTAGAGAGAGGGAGGAGAAAACACAAGATAAGTTTTATTGAAACAAGAAATAAACACACAGCTAATGATTCACCTCACCCCTCATGGAGAGTCATGAGGGGTATTTATAGGCTCAACAAACCATAACTTTGCCACTTAAACGATACTAGTCCCTATGGGCAAAGTATACTACGCATCTAGTCCAATTCACGTAAGTGACGTTATCTTTATAAAAAAGTGAGGCTAACAATCTCCCTCCAAGATATCGTCACATGTGAATGGTTACAATGAGACCTATAAATACAAAACAAAGTAAATTACAATAGTATTGAACAATGTTGACTTTGTTGAAGCGCAGAGTCTCTGTAGTCTAGATACTGAGGCAAACTCGAAGTTCTCTTCTTCCGACGATCTCGGCATTTGATCTTTGGCGCTGACGGCACAAATCCTTGTAGCTCTGAACTTCAACTGTAACGGTCTAGTTAGGTTATTACTCCCTCCTAACTAGTGAGCCTTTTTCTTTTTCTGCTCCCTCCTGAACCGACAACACTCTTCCAACACGCAGCGGAGAAAGTAGACTCTTCATTGTAGCACAATGGTTGTCGTTCTGGGAACATCATAACAACATAATTCACTTAGTATTGCATCCAAGTTGGTAAAAAGCCCCGATGTACACACACTACTTCTCCTTCTTTGGTCTTAAGCACAATTCCCTTCGTCAATCCAATTACATAAGATGAAATACCAACTTCTCCCTCCTGATGGTTGCGAGCTATCGGAATCATCATAATGTTGCGTACATGCCGTATTACCTTTTTCTTGATGCAATATTAACATCATAGCTTGATCAAAATTCTGTGAGAATATGTCGCAAAAATACTCTCAATAATTCTCTCAAACCAACCTTTAAACGAACCTCCTTTGAATTCACCGGCTAATTGTAATGACCACATATGGAGAAAACCCGATACGACTAACTTGAAAAGGAAGTAAACATCCCAACTTTGTGACTTACTGCTTGTTCTAAATTCTTGAACAATCCACAACGCCGTGTGACACTGAGCACTACAACGTAACTCCTTAAAGTGATAGTTATACACTGTGAGCACTACAACGTAACTCCTTACATCAGTTATAACCAGATTGTCAATTCAAAATCACTTAAAGTGACAGTAATACCCCAACAAGTTATCTTGAGACATGCATCCAACCAACCATCGTCTCAAAGATAAAGAAGATCACCCGTGAAACGTTACGTCAATTTCTCGTAAGTAATACTGTACAAAAACCCGTAGTCATTTTTTCTTCAAATTTTAGTTCAAGCCGTGAATTTGTTGTATCCTTCGTGAAATTTTACTAAACCAAAAATACCACTCGATCTCAATATTACAAAATTTGTATCCTATATTTAAAAAAATATTCGGATACCATTTTGTGTTTTCATCATAAACGACCATTCAAATTCAATATATGGAGAATAATGAAGCCCATTTCCTTTAATTCAATATATCAGCCCAACATGAAAAATGAAGCTCTCAAGCCCAAGACAACCCGATCCAAAAGAAAGCTTGTCTATGTACTATTAATATAACCCTAAACGTTTACAACCCTAAATGTTCCTTTTAATTTGACCTAGCACACACATGAAGATATCATTTATCCGCCTCTTTCTCCTAAATTCTCACATCTTCATCTCAAATCACATCTCCCATCTAACTGTTAATCTTAGATTTATCTCACCATCATAACCAAAATATATGACACCTTTGATCTACCATTCGACTTCATCAAAATGATTTATATCATTTACAGTTGAGTTTAATCCGAACACCTATCTCATTTCTCTTATGCAACGGCTTCAAGGTCTTGTTTAATCAAGGTCTCCGGTAGGTTTATTTGTTTGTTTATAATTTGAGTCTTGAACGAACGAAAGAAAAGAGATAACATAATTGTTATAAACTTTTATTTATATTTGGATAGTAACACAAGTTGGGGTCGATGATGATATTTGTTCAACGAAAAAAAAATCTTCAAAAAAGATTGAGAAAAAACGTCGAACGTTTCTGAGATCCATTTTTTATTTCGATTTCATCAATTGCAGTTTGATTGAGAATATGTGATAGGATAGCGATGATATTGTTGTTGGACAGATTGTATTTGATCTCGGATTGAGACTTCGTATTTGAATGAATTGCTTCATTTCTTATCGTTTTTGTTTCATAGAACTTGGACTGATGATGACACATGTAACTGAGGTCAATGAGTTTTGAGTATTTGGTATTTGTGGTGTTGTGGTCGAGTATTTTTTAGTTTACGCATAAGAGTCTTATTATCTTGCACGTAAAAAAAATCTTACGTGTAACTTGCTTGCTCGAAACCTTATGCGTAAAACTGTCTTACACGTAACTTTCTTACTCGTAACTTCTTAGGCGTAAACCAAGTTAGGCGTAACTTCTTATGCGTAACCAAGTTTCTTTATGCTTAAAGATTAGTAGTTTAGGCGTAAACCAGATTCTTACGCGTAAGCCAAGGCTTATGCGTAAAAACATACGCGTAACTTTTCTTACGCATAACTTCACAGTAATGCGTAAATAACTTTGAAGAAGGCTCCTTTGGCGTAAACCTAGGGTTTGGACCCTTTGACTTTTTTTCCGGCGAGATATTCTGACTAAAATTCCGTTTAGCTTCATGAAAGACCCAGAAAATACATATGAAATGCTCCAGTTTGACCCATTTGACCATGGAAATGATGACCAGATGACCACAAAAATATGCACGGTTTGGTACAAGAAAGTCAATAAAACATGATTATACAACCAATGTTAAAACTTTGATAGCATAAAGACTCTTTTGACCATAAAGGACACATAAAATCTGTTAAAAGCTGTGTACCCACAGGAATAAACGGAAAAAAAAATTTCCGACCATAAAAATGTACACAAAACAGCTTACAACAAGGTTCAAAAACCAACATAAATCATGAAAGCATAACTATGGCTCTATAACACTTGTTAGGATCGAAGAACTATAAGATTTATGTGGTTTTAGGAGGCCTTAGTTGGTGGAAGAAGATGAAGATCTTCATCTTCTAGAGAGAGAAAGTAGAGAGAGGGAGGAGAAAACACAAGATAAGTTTTATTGAAACAAGAAATAAACACACACCTAATGATTCACCTCACCCCTCATGGAGAGTCATGAGGGGTATTTATAGGCTCAACAAACCATAACTTTGCCACTTAAACGATACTAGTCCCTATGGGCAAAGTATACTACGCATCTAGTCCAATTCACGTAAGTGACGTTATCTCTATAAAAAAGCGAGGCTAACATGCTATGACTGTGCGTTGAGTGATCACCCCGAAATTGATACTTAGAATAGTTGAGAGATTTGAGTGTTTTGTTCCCATTTCGTGAGGTGTTCGACTTTGTTTTATTCTAGCATAAGGGATTCGTAAACTTATATTTTCCAGGTAATGAGAGATATCTTTTTAGTAATCTATCTAATAAAGTATACTTGAGGGCAAGTAGAGTTCAAGT
The DNA here is from genome assembly GCA_019973895.1 of Chrysanthemum seticuspe. Lineage (NCBI taxonomy): Eukaryota > Viridiplantae > Streptophyta > Magnoliopsida > Asterales > Asteraceae > Chrysanthemum > Chrysanthemum seticuspe. The sequence continues at coordinate 19,036,295 of BPTQ01000003.1, read as the reverse complement.
GGGGGGATATATGATACCATCAAATAGTCCTGAATATTAAGTGTCAATTTCCCCCGATAATGCTCGTATTTTATATCATTTATATGGATTTACGCTTGTTTTCCTCTATATTTCACTTTCAGGTAAATTACGAGCATTGGAGCTAATGAGACGCGGATTTGGAGAGTTTATTGAAGATATATGATAGTATGCCCATTTTGAAGATGTTACGGCGTAACTCTCCTCTCACATTATGCCGTAACAGAAGCGCGACTCAGAAAACCAACTAAACTGAAGATTACGGCGTAACTCCCTCCTAGGATTACGACGTAACTAGTTAGTCAAATGATGTTCCGCCCCGCTGCAAGATACGTCGTAACTCATTCCACAAATATGGCGAAACCATGATTTATTGAAGATACGGCGTAACTCACTCCTGATGTTACGCCGTAGCCAGCTTTTCCAGTGCAAAATACGAAGAATTGGATGTTACAGCATAACTCTCAACTTAAGTTACGCCGTAACCAGATCTGGCCTATAAATACCGCCCCAATTCTAGCATTTCTATTCATTCACTCCACACACCAAATCAGAGAACGTGGGTAGAAGGTTGAAGGTAGATCTCGAGGAGCATACGGAGCCATCTCCAAGGGAGAAATCACTCCCCTACGATAAGCATTAGCAATTTATCATTTCTTTACTTTCAATTCATGTATTTCGATATGTTAAACATCGAATCGATTGTTTTAGTTAATATGAGCGGCTAAGCACCTCTGGTGCTGGCCGAGTTATGATTCCTTGATTGTTTTGTTTATGTTTACATTGCTGCCATATAATTGTTTCTAGTGTATGCATGCATAGTTTGTTGGTAGCTACCCTTGTTTCGGTAGTTTTGAAAGGTAGTAGTGGCTAGTTACTTTGGAGATATGACCAACTGACCCTAAGTAGTTAGACTGAGTGGGAAGGGTAAGAATTGACCAACTGACGACCCTTCTTCGCTTGTGCGATTTGACCAACTGATCACCTACCATTTGGATGAACTTAAGAAGTTAGGTATGAGTGTTTAAGATGCTAGCGCCCGAGCACTCATTGTTATGAATCTTGCATGTAGCGGAACTTAATGACTTGGCTTAGGGGACTAAAAACAACTGGACTTACAAGGGTAGTAGCTTGTTCTCCGGTGGAAGCCTTTGCTGATAGGTTAGGACGAACTGACCAAATGCTGTCCTAGCGACTTTTACCCCTACTTGAAGCAATTGGAAGTAATTAAACATGAACTTAACTTGATAGGATGAGTAATTAGGTTAGCACACTTCTCCTCAATTGATCACAACCCTCGCCTTTATTTGCTTTCTCTTATTTTCTTGTCTTTAGTTATTAATTAATCATTTCAACCTTAAAATCTGTGACACCTAGACTTAGTTAAAATCCGCACACATTGCTTTTTGGACGACCTCGGTTTTACCGAATACTACACTACACACGACCAGGTACACTGCCCGTTAGTGCATTAGGGTAGACCATAGGTATAACGAGACTTTATAAATATTAAAACCTGGTCAGTAATTCCTGCATCAGAGGGTATCTCCGGTATTATGTGTGATGTACCTTTTGATGATAATCCTCCTCCTCTTGACATTCCAAACGATCATGTCGAGATGTTCTGTTAGGAATTGGAAATTCTATTAGGAAGTGTCGGTCACCCCAATTATAGTCTAGCATAAGTTAGCTCGTAGAGATATCGTTATTTACTGTTTATTAGTTTAGTTATTAGCTTAGTGCAACACCGTGGAGGAAGGACGAGGCTTTACCCACTGTATGCTTGATCCACAGTCCGACAGGAGGACGTAGTCTTTGTAAGTATAAATACCCCTTCCATCCTTGGAAGGGGTGGTGCTTCATTCTAATCTAACCTTCTCTTTTTGTTTATCTCTCTAGAATCACCCTCTCCTCTCTTCATCTCTCTAAAACCATGGCATACTTGATTCATCACCATCGAAGGCCACCCGAATCATCAATAACACAATATGTAAGATCCTACAAATGGTACCAGAGCCAAGGTTATTGTGTTGTGTTGATTTGTGTGGTTTCATATCATGGTTATGTTGGTTTTTGGATCATATGTTAAAACTGTTTTTTGGTACTTTTGTTGGTTGGAAAATATTTTTTTCCGTTATACTTTGGGTAAACAGGTTTTTACATGGTTTTTGTTGTATCCTCTTTATTAGTCAAAGCAAATTAAAATTGTCATGTGGTCTTTTCTTGGTAACATCTGCTTTGTGTATTTTTTTAGTCCAAATAGATATTATTTCATCAGTATTTGGCATGTTTTTGTTACCAAAGTGTGAAAATTTTTGTGGGTCAACTGGTCAAATCTGAACATTCTTACATGGTCAAACGGCTCAAAGAAGCATTTTTATGCTTGTTTTCTGGGTTTCTTATGAATCTGGTCAGATTATTGGTGGTCAAATATTGGTCAAACAGGCAAAAAGTTGCATTTTTATGTTACTTTTTCTGGGCTTATATGCAGATGGTCGGAAAACTCATCGGAAAAAGTCAACGAGGGTCAAAACCCTAATCTTACGCTTAAGGTCGCATCTATAATATGAATACGAGTAACTGGGAAAGTTACTCGTAACGAACCATGCTTACGCGTATGGTTTACCTTACGAGTAAGAACCTACGCGTAAATGTCTACGCATATGGTTTCTTACGCGTATGGTGATTGACTTTACGCATAAGCCATTTTGCTTACGCCTATGACCAAGACTTTACGCTTAAGCTAAAAGAACTGTTCTACGCATATGAAACAAAGTTTACGCTTAAGGGTGATAGTAAGTTACGCGTAAGAAATTAATGAGCAGAAAAAGAAAAAATATTTATGCGTCAACTGTTGACCTCGACCTCATGACCAACAAAACGACCTTATACCACAAACTACTCGACCTCACTCCTAGTCAAGAACGTCATCAGTCCATGTTCTTTAAGAATTGCTAATGTAGTGAAACAAAAAGCTTTAACATCACTACTGAATCCAAAACCAACACCTACATCTAGACTAACCAAAGGACCCTCACAATCACTCCCCATCTCTCATTCAAGACTCAATACAAACAATAACATTCGATCTCAGAAGTTCAACCTTAAAATTTTTTAAGATTGAACAACATCATCACAGATCTAATATGAAGCTTTGCTTCTTAATTAATGTTCGAAAAATTAAGAATGACCAAAACCACTAGGTTTCAATCATCTCTTTGTTTCGATTGAAGACATTACATGAACGAAATAACCATGTCAAACCCTACCTTAGACCCTCCAAAGGATCTAGTTGCCTTGGTCTTGGTTATTATGACGATGAGATGATATGGACTTCCTAATCGGTTAAAAGGTGAGTTGTTGAGATGAGGTTTGAGGTTATTATCTGTGTTGAGGAGAGATTTCAGGAGGTGAGAGGCGTTTGTGTGAGATGATTTGATTTTGATGTCTGCTTTGGTGAGAGTTTTTTTTTATTGTAGGCGCTTATCAAAAGCAGGTGTGGGAGGCTATGTGTTTGAGTGGATTAGGGTTAAAGTTAAGTAAGAATAATTAGCGTTGTATCACTAGTTTTATAACTAGGTATACTGAATCAGTGGGTATGTGGGCTTCAGTCCGTTCGAATATGGACTTGGACATGTGTTTAAATTCGACTTGGGCTGTATTAAAAGATGTACTGGGCTGTAATGATATATACACGGGTAAGAGATGGATTTACAAAAACATTATTATGCTATCCGAATTTTTTTTCATGTAAATTTGGATGCATAGGTTTTAACTTTTTGTAAAAAAGGGAGTGGTATTTTTGGTCGCACAAATTTTCACGGAGGGATACATTCACGGCTTGAGCTAAAATTTGATGAAAAAATGACTACGGGGTTTTTGTATGGTATTACTTACTAGATATTAGCCGTATCGGGTTATCTCCATATGTGGTCATTACTATTAGCCGGTGAATCAAATGAGGTTCGTTTACAAAAATTCTCTTGGGATATTCGACTCCACAGAACGTCAATGATACTTCACAGTATAAGCAAAATCTTTCAAGAATATTCAGCGTCAGTCATGATTTTTCAAGATGTTTGCTTATGACAAGAACTTCTCGTGCAAATGGTCGTACACGTTATGATGCTTCCGAAAGTTCAAAACCATCATGGGGGAGAAACGTGTACTTTGATGTGTTACGGTCAACCATCAAGGGGAAGTAGTATATACCACTTGACTTAGTATGGTTTGTGAAGCTGTCTACATATGGGTAATGAATTGTTGATGATGAAGATGATGTGTTGATGAACCGCTGCATGTTCCCCTAAAACAGATATTCACCGAAACCAAAGTTGTCATATCACATTCAAGCTGACATTGTTTACGGTTTAGTCTTGATTTTGTAAAATCCCGCGAAAGAATCTATATCTCGGTTTAAATCATAGACTTGTAAAATCCCGTGACAATAAAAATATCCCGGTTAAAGTAATGTGCATTTCCGGATCTATCTTACGGTTTATTCTTGGTTTTGTAAAATCCCGCGAAAGAAACTATTTCTCGGTTTAAACCATAGAATTGTAAAATCCCGTATTGATGGACCATCCTAGAGAAAGGAAAGTGTATTTTTGGATCTTATCTGATGCTGGTTCTATGGTTTCTACTTTGAAGAAGGGATAAAAGGGTGTACTTCATGAATTGGGTGTTTGTTTGGATTGTCCTCATGGCAGTTTGGCTATTACTAGGTTTTACGGGGTTATGTGCTTCTAACCATGGTCGGGATGAAAACCATTATCATAGTTAACTTAAAACGTCAAAGGAGGCTAGATTTGAGCTTTTAACCAGAAGATGTGACAACGGGGTTAATTCACTATTATTTATTTGAGGTTGAAGTGAAATATCACGGGCGAGTGTACTTAGTATCTGAAGGTATCGGGGATGGTTGGATGAAGATTCTTCGAGATCCTTGTTCGAGCTTTTTCTAAAACAAAGACTTGGAAATCTAGTTATTTTTGGGTGACTTTTCCTTTTCTTTTACCACTTGGGGGAATTGGGCTCTTACCACCACAAAATAACTATCACTTTAAGGAGTTACGTTGTAGTGCTCAGTGTCACATTCAATTGTGGATTTTCAAGAGGTGATGTACGTCTTATACTTGATGGTTGGTTGAATGAAGAGTATAGAGTACTTAGAGATTCAATGGAGGATGAACCCTCGGCACCGCTTTTTGTTACATATGTGCAAGTTTAAGTCACCAGTTCGGGTTAGTTTACTTCAAGGTCAAATTCATCATATTGGGTTTTCTCCATCAGCTGTCACTACAAAGAGCCTACTGAATGATAATGGGGTTGATTACAAGTTTTGCCAAGAGAGCTGAAAAGAGAGAGATTATGACGTTTGAACACAAAAGTTCAAGCCTCGTTCTCTAAAGAAAAGAAAAGTGTACGTTTCAGTGCGCTTTATCTTCTGAAGAAGAGAAATATTCTTATTATGACCATTCTCATCAACAACCTTCATGCTTTCTCCATGCGCATTCAGTCACCAAGTGAATCTACTTACCATGGATTGTACTCTTATTTCATCTGCTCAATCAAAATCGGCAATGACGACATCAATTGCAAGTTTTGCGGGGAGAAGTGTGAATAAATTACGTCGTGATGATTTCACTTGCTCAAGTGGATCTATTTACCATTGATAGTACTCTTATTTCACTTGCTCAATCAGAATTGGCAATGGCGACTTCATTGGCTAGTCTTGCGGGGGAGAAGGGTGAATAATCTACATCGTGATGATTTCACTTGGTTAATCAAGAATGGCAACTCCGTATGCAATTCTTGAGGGGGAGAAGAAGTGTGAAACTGTTGCAATGTTGAGTTTTATCTGAGAATATATGGTCATATGGCTCCAAACTTATGTAAGAACCGAGCTTCTTCTTTTCGGGTCATCTTTACATGGAGTTTCTTCTAAGATCCGCTGGTTGACATCTTCTCACGGACTGATGAGTTTAACGACAAAGTGCTTCCAGTTGCAGGGCTGATTTCCTTAATGAACATCTTTTTGTTCTTGTTTGATTGGGAGGGATTTGATTTAAGGGGATTTGCTATTTGTAAGTTAACGGGAATGCATTTGGTGAGTTGAAGATGTTGACTTTCTATTCCCCAATTTGACAATCTTGAAGAAGGTCGAGTCTACAGTCGGTTCTACATTTTCTGTTGTATGTTAGAAGACTAAAAGACGAGTTGCATTTGATTATCAAAAGACTTCTTCGTATTCTGGGCATTTATTAAAAGATTGTCGGTTTAGGGGAGAGCACTAATTGGGGGAGAGTGAAATGCCAGATTTAATCCCCAATTAGACTTGCTCACATTCTTCCGTAGCAAGTTGATTCTCACAAGAGTTCAAGTGTTCTTCTCAACAGATTTCTTGTATTTGGACTTATAGAGTATTGCTGATTCTGAAGTATCAAAACCAGCAAGGGGGAAGGAGACACACATCTAAATGCAAAACAAGTAAACTTGATGAGCTTAATACTTCTAAGTGATTGAAGATATCCCGGGAAGACTAATGTCATTACCGCAAAGAAACTCAATGTTTGACTCATGGCGTTTGGTGTTCGTATTCCAACTATGTGGGGGAAGAGATGAAAGAGTTAGTTTCTGAAGATAAAAGAGGTACACAAATGTGTGATGATCTTGATGTTATTGCAATCATCAGGGGAGAGAGAGTTGTGTACATTGGGGACGCTCAGCTGTTTCACTTGAGTGCTTAATCAGTGATTCAGAGATATAATCACTTATTCTGGAGTTGTCATCCGCAGAGATAATCAGTGATTCGGCCTGCTTCTTCAATGTTATCGGTTATTCTCTCTTTGGGCATTCGGGTACTTCAGGTTCTTGAGCTTCATACACTATCATCAGGGGAGAGAAAAGTATACATCGGGGTTATTCTTTGGCTATCGGACTTAATCTACTACTTCGATGGTATAAGTTTCTCTGTCTTCGGGTATATGTGTATTCGGGTTTGTGAGCTCTAGTCTAAGAGACTGACTGCATCAATTCATCTGCGTGGGGGAAGTGGTCTCTTGACAACTTTTTGGTATGGATCGCTTCAGACTTCAGTGGAATGAAATTTGAGAAGAGTTATTTATGTGTGGGATGATACGTTGTTGTTCTTTTGGATGATATAACCTCGAACGAAGAATCACGATGATTATTCTTAAAAGGAGCAGCAAGATCGATGATAATGGTGTGCTTCTTTATGCACCTGGCTAAGGCAAGCTTGAAATAGAGCTTCGAATCTGCTCAACAAAAGGATTTACGGTTTGAGGGGAAGCTGCCAAAGTCTCACTTTCAGATGGTTCAATTTCTCTCAATTCAGGAGCCTCGAAAGCTTTGGTGGTGAATGTTTAAGAGATGATGTCTTCTATCTTCTACAACGGGGCTGCTCGATATCCTTATTTCGGTACTCGTATCATCATCTTCTTAAACTATATCATCTACTCTATCTGTGTAAATATTTAACAAAAAGAAAATAGAAAAATATAAAACCAAAAAAACCCATAAAAATTAGAAAATTTGAAAAATACCAAAAATATTGTTTTTCAAAGACATGTCTTCTGGTATCGATAACATCTGCGGTCTTAGAAATGTCATTCAATAATGGCACGGGACCATAGATGAAGTTCGAGCAGGAGGTGTAAATATTCTTTTTCCAAAACATGTCTAAAAATATGGCTTGCAGTTACTTCAGACTGTAACCCGCGCTTAAACCATGGCTTGCTATTATTTTCTGATAGCAACCCGCTCTTCAAGAAAAGAAATTGCTGCGCTAAACCAATTTTTTAAATATTTCGTGCACTTATCCTAAAACAAATTGAGGAAAGTATGTCGAAGGACTGCTGTTCCTACACAAATGTTTTTCCTTCTATAAATTCTTTAGAAAAATATTTGTTGTTTTCAAAAATGGTGGAAAATGAGTTGTTTGAAAAATCAATCTGTATCAGTGTTTTCATTAATTTGCAAAACTCAATCAATGACTTCAGCATTTTTAAAACTTTTCAGAAAATGAGTAATTGATTGAGGGGGAGAATGTTTTCAAATTTATATCATCTAACGGACTTATCTAATTATCCTATATACTTAAATGTAAAACATGTTAACCTACGTTGAAGGACTAGGTGCCTAGGATATGATTGTTAGGATTAGATGATTAGAGTTTGATAAACACACTATTCCCATGCTTTACATGATCTGATTGATATGTTGAATTGACTTTTATTAGTCGATTGCTGTTTGGGTGTTTTTGACCACCATATATGTCTATCTGTTTCTACTAACGTATGCAGATTACATGGTATATAAGAATGTTCCCGTTCCGGATCCCACAAAAGAAGATGATTGGATGCCGAAAGGAAAGGGTAACTATTTCTTGAAGTCGACAAATGAAGAAATGGAGCTTAATTGGACCTCTATGGAGAGTTGGCATAACAAATGCAACGTCAGAGGTCTCACTGCATCAGCAGACGGTTTTCTTACAAATGAAGAAACATAGCTTAATTGGACCTCTATGAAGAGTTGGCATAACAAATGCAACGTCAGAGGTCTCACTGCATTTGCAGACGGTTTTCTTCCTGCCCTACAACAACAACAATAAAAGCAGCTTAACCACCTAACGTATCTTTGTGCAGGTATAATAGTGATGATACCATTTTTAAACAATTTTTGAAAAATATTGTCTTGAAAATGGAAAAATATTGTTTTTGAAAATAAATTGAACTCAAATTTTGGAAATCACCGGTCTTCATTTTAAACTAAAGTCACTCAATCAAAGACTAATGTCATGGATTGAGGGGGAGAGTGATTTCAAATTAAATATTTTCAAACGATATTTCATCTATCAAGCCCGTTTGTACAATAATATGTGTTGATCTAAAGATTTAATGTTATGTCATGGTATGATTTTCTTTAAAACTCAAAGATCTTTCAAAATGAAATTTTTTCTGTTCTTGTTTGATTGTGAAATTGTTTTATTTTACCTTAAGATCTCTTAAAATAATCATACATGACACTAACAATATTTAATGTCTAAATTTGTTCCTTATCTGGCAATTTCAAAATTAAATTATGCCACGTCTTTCCCCAAAAGTTTTCTAAATGATTTAAGTCAATTGGGATCATAAATCTCAAATGGTTTGAAATTTTTGATCGGGGGAGAGATCGTGATTTAAATCTCAAATCTGTTTAAATGGAACTGGTTTTAGTCCTTTAAAGGCACTCCTGCCTCCATGTGCCAAACGATTTCAAATACATGATGCACATGATTGAGGAGGAGCATTTATCCAAAAACATGATGAGAATTTAAACCAGACCACATTTTCTCCAATGTTTTCTAAACCTTATTAAATCACTTAGGATCCAAAATCTCAAAGGGTTTGATATTTTTGATCGGGGGAGAATTTGTGATTTAATTATGAAATCTGATAAATGATGATCGATTGGATTCAAAAGTGCAGGCTGCTCTCCCATATGTGCAAAACACTTTCATTAATTGAAGCACATATCGAGGGGGAGCATTTCAATAAAGAAAATAAACTTTCAAGGCACAAATATTCCTATGTTTCAACATAATGTACCATGATTGATTTTCTAAATGGTTTCTTAATGGCTTTTGTGATCGTGGATGTACTTCAAAAGAACTCTTTCCTCTATGTGATAAAATGATTCAAATATCCTACGCACATATTGAGGGGGAGAATTTACCAAGAAAATCAAATGGCTTTTTCTATGAAAATTGTGATCAAGAATATATTTCAAAGAACTCTTGCCTCCATGTTCGAAACAATTTCAAAATCATATGCATATGTTGAGGGGGAGCATTTCTAAATGATCAAAACAATTAAGGTACAAAATGCTTTGATATTATATCATAAGTACCTTGATTGATTTTCCAAATGATTTTTCAATTGGTTTCGAGAAGGAATGAACTGTACCAAAAGACCGACCATTTTACTTTATGCATGGAGTTACAAGGATGGTGAGGTTAGGTATTAGTTCCCACGATCCACCAGAACCGCAGGGATCTTCCTAGGGACAATCCACTAGATAGTGTAGAGTCCTTAGGAATGTTGAAAAAAAGGAGAAAAATGAGAATATGGGAAGAGTGCGGACTGAGATAGAGCTAGAACTGTAATAAACCCAACAAGGTTCTAGTAATGAAGTATTGGTAAGCACTAAGAATGAAAAAGAAATGAATGTGAAAAGGGTGAAAAGAAATAGCCCTCCAACAATTCAACCTTAGGGCAGAAACCGGGTTCAATACATATGCTACTGGTGGTTACTTAGGTAACACTGGTATTCAAGACAAGACATCATGGACCCAGTGATGCACTGCACTAAACTTCCCAAGCTACGCAAGTTCCTCTTAAAAGGACTTGTTTAATTCTCACGGGGAACCTACATAATCTATCGACTTTCTCTTAGAGATTGTTGATATTGAAGAAGGAGACCCTCTCCCTAGTCTTCGATATAGGAAACCAAAGTGCACAACTGAGTCTAGAGCCAAGAGACCATCCACAATATCTCATTAGGACACATAATTAATGAAAACTTGCTGTTTCACACAATGTGGAAAGTAAGAATATATTAAGAGTCTACGCATTATCCTTGTGGTATTGCCAGAACATCCGAGTGATATGTTAAATATTCACGATGAAGATGGAAATCCTTCTAGAGCCAACATCAAACAAGCTCTTGGTGGGTGACATGTGAGATCTTGCAAAAGATCAATCTTGTGACAACTGGATAGAAACGATGGGGCGATTCACTCTTGAATCAACCTTGGTCCAGGAAATGAATTGACGGATACCTTTAAAAAATCGGTCGTTGTGCTTAAAAGTTCTTTTCCATAGCACATCGACTGTGTATTAATGTTTCAAAATTAAAGGGTATTTATGATTGATAATTGATTTTCCATAAAACCTTCGTTGTAGTGCAAAACACTTTCTATTAAGCAATACACGATTATTTTCAAATCATTTTTATCAATCAGTGAATCTCAATTCGCTGGTTCACTCATTCCGTGTTGTCTTCTTTGAGAGGTTCCGGTTTGAGAACAACTAGAACAGCTGGGAAACCTTGTCAAGGAGATTCTTCGGAATTATACATGATCACAGGCAGTACTTGTACTGATCAACGGGGAACCGTGGGCCGTGTACCTCAATTCAACGAAAGTGATCAAAGATACTTTAATGTGTTTTACTGCTAACTGTTGTTTGCAGGTACATTTGGACGGTTGCAGCTGATCAGAATTGTGGAGTCAATCCAAAGCCGCATGCTCACAGCATCCACACTTAATTAAAGAAATCATGACAAGTGCTTATCTACATAACCTGGCTTAGATATTTATACTATGCTTCTGCTACGCTGCTGTAAATATCTTGAACCAGTAAAAGCTTCCGCTACTCTGATGAAAAGATGTCATGATCCAGAAAGTGTGAGCATGTCGGTCCAAAAGTCACAACATCACATGAAGGCAACACATTAAAGGGTGATCCAGAGATTTACTGTGGCTGATGATCTCGATGAAAGCTCGAAGATCATCAAGATGTGGATCAGTTAAAGACCTCCACTGAAAGTACAAAATAATCGGACTATGAAGAGTTACTGTGAAGAATTAAAGTCTAGGAGCTTGGAACTAAAGATAAAGAGAGAATGCTAGGATGCAAAATGTATTTCATGGGGTGACCTCCCTTAGGGGAGATTATTAGGAATTGGAAATTCCATGAGGAAGTGTCGGTCACCCCAATTATAGTCTAGCATAAGTTAGCTCGTAGACATATCGTTATTTACTGTTTATTAGTTTAGTTATTAGCTTAGTGCAACACTGTGGAGGAAGGACGGGTCTTTACCCACTGTATGCCTGATCCACAGTCCGACAGGAGGACGTAGTCTTTGTAAGTATAAATACCGCTTCCATCCTTGGAAAGGGTGGTGCTTCATTCTAATATAACCTTCTCTTTTTGTTTATCTCTCTAGAGTCACCCTCTCCTCTCTTCATCTCTCTAAAACCATGGCATACTTGATTCATCACCATCCAAGGCCACCCGAATCATCAATAACACAATATGTAAGATCCTACATGTTCTTCGATTCTGACAATGATTGTACTTCGTTTGATGATTCTTTATCTTATGGAGACATCGATTATGTTGAGGAGTTACCTTATGAGTTAGTCAGCTTAGAAGATGTGAGAGATTTTGATGATCCGGAAATCGAGGAAGATATACTTCGTGAAAAATTGTTCAATGTAAATCTCCTCATTTCTAAGATCGAATCATTTTGTGCTAAACCAGCTTCATCTCCTATCCCCGTTGAGGATAGTGACTCTATCTTGGAAAAGCCCGAAGCATTTTCTGAGCTTGAGGCTTTTTCCAATGATTCTCTTCCGGAATATGAAATATTCCGCTTTGATGACGATTATACTGAAAAGGAGATTAGTAGCACTCCCACTTTTCATCTTTCTCTTCCTGAGTATGATTCGTTCACTTTTGAGTTGCTTCCTCCTAACGAAAGGAGTAGATTTTTTCATGAGGAGTTCGCCATTGAACTCGCTCACATCGATCCTCTTCCTCCGGGAATTGAGGATGAGCTTTTTGATCAAAATGCTCCACATCCTCTTTTATCCATGAGTAACTCATTTACCATTGAGGATTTTACCGTGGTTGATACTTGTGTTTCATTCCTCTCCGAGGACAAAGTTTTCAAACCCGGTATCTTACCTTTCAAGGGAGTTCACTCTCAGAGATTTTAAAAGTCTAAGACGGATGTTGTAACTTCTAAAGTGGTGGATAAGATTTATGAACATTCGATTAATGTTCCTCAATCTAATCTTTTGCCCACCCAACCCTTCCGTTGTCAAGTAATTGACACTTTTCTTTCTTATCCTGTTACTTCTCCATGTCTTAACTCCTACGGGAGTGAGGATACAATTTTTAACCCCGGCATCTCCATTTATCATTCTTTTGAGCCGGATGTATCTCATCGGAGTGGAACTTTCAGCACATTCAATGTTTATACAAACCATTTGAATGAAAGTCTGATGAAGATTTTCTCTTCCACTTGCTCCCCCATGGACCAATGAATTCGGGGTCGAGTCAAGCTAGTGACTCGGTTAACAAAAATGTTAATACAAATATCTTCATTAAACATTATTTATATTTTTGATCTTTACCTAAGTTTTGTTAACGACAAAAGTAAATTTAATTTTTATAAAGCTTAAAGCTTGTCAAGTTTAATAGATATTAAAACAAGCTTTTTCAAATAATATCTTCATCACTCAAGCATTTACATTGTGATTAATCATATATTGATATGACTCTAAACCATAACGTATGATAGGAGTTTTTAGAATGTTTTGGTTTCTTAAATAACTAAACATTACATATGTATTTACATATTTCTAAAAATAGAAAAACAAACACATGACATCATGTGATGCATCATTGAAATCATTGGAAGATTTCACTAGATTCTTTGTGTAGATTTAGGCTCTACATATCTTACACAATCTTGCATAGATATGGTTGACTTTGGCAAGATTTTGAGATCTTGCTTTCAGACCTCGGCGGCACCATAATTTAACACGGGCGGAACCCTTTTAAGGGTTCCGTGGTCCGTGGTGCTTGCTGAGTGTTTTGGCTATAAATAGCAAAGCCAAACCAAGTAGTTTTTCATCCCTTTCTATTATACTCTCATACATTCCTTCTCTCTAACCTTTCTAACTCAGTTTCATATCATATTAGTGATCTCTTTTGTAGCAAAGAAGATCAAGTCACATTCAAGCTTCAACGAGAAGTTGGAAGTCTTGTTTGTTTGTTGTTGTATGATCTTGTGTTGATTCATACTTCATTGTTGTACCAAACCATCATAATCTTGTGAGTGTGAGTGGTTAGTATTTTAGTCCTTAAAATACATTGTGTGTGGGAGTGGTTGTACCCTTGAAAAGAACTCGACATTTAGCTTATTGTCGGAAATAGTGTGTAAGCGAAGTGTAAAGGTTTCTCCGCCGGTGAAAGGAGCTTGTTGACTAGTGAAGTTAAACTCTCGAGTGTGAGACTCGAGGAGTGGAGTAGGGCAAGGAAAAAGAGTCCTTGTAGACCGAACCACTATAAACAACTTGTTGTGGTTTGATTGTTTCTTTCCTTATCCACTCTTTATATATTGTTTACATATTTCACTAACATATCTAAGATCAATATCAATTAATCTTTCAATAAGTTTCAAAACAAAGTTTTTAATCGGTAAACTATTCAACCCCCCTTCTAGTTTTCCACAATTGGTACCAGAGCCACGTTGCTCAAGAATTTCAAAAATATATTGTATTTTATAAACTTGAAACGATCCATGGATTCTGAAAACTTTAAAGAAGAGCAATCTATGCAAAGACCACCACTTTTTGAAACCAATGGGTTTATCTATTGGAAAAACCGTTTTGAAACATATGTAAAATCAAAAGATATAGATCTTTGGTTTGTTATTGTTAAAGGGGATTTTAGTCCTACAACAAAAGATATTTCTGTTGATGAACAAAAGAAATTGATTGCTAAAAATAATGAAGCTAAAATGATGCTTTATAATGCTTTGCCTAGAAAAGAATATGAAAGAATTTTTATGTGTGAAACCGCCAAAGACATTTGGGAATCCTTGATTATTACACATCAAGGAAATTCACAAGTCAAGGATAACAAAATTGATCTTCTTGTTCAACAATATGAACAATTTGTTATCCCTGAAGATGAAACCATTGATTGTGGCTTTGCTCGTTTTAATACTATTATTACATCACTTAAAGCACTTGATGAATCTTTTCGTAGTAAGAACTTTGTCAGGAAATTTCTTAGAGCACTCCATCCGAAGTGGAGAGCTAAAGTGACGACCATTGAAGAATCAAAAGATCTCTCAAAAATGTCACTAGACGAGCTAATCAGAAACCTCAAAGTATACAAAATGGTGATGGAGAAAGATTCGGAAATCATCAAAGGAAAAAGAGAGAAAATCAAATCCGTTGCTCTAAAAGCAAGAACGGAATCAAGTGATGATGACGAATCTTGCTCCGGTAGTGAAGATGAAGAGTATGCCATGGCCGTTAGAGATTTCAAAAAGTTCTTTAGAAGAAGAGGAAAGTTTGTAAGACAACCTCGAGAAGAAAATAAACCATTCCGAAAAAATGGGGATGACAAAAAAGGTAAAGGTGAAAGAAAGTGCTTTAGATGCGGTGATACAAGTCATCTAATAGGAGATTGTCCCAAGCCACCTAAAAGCAAAATTCAATGAGTTTTTGTAAGTGGTGCTTGGAGTGATAGTGAAGATGATGAAGAATCAAGCAAGGAGGAAATCGCTCTAATGGCACAAGAGTCAAACGAGGTACATTCCGACTCATCTTATTCCTCTATTGATGATGACACTTTGCAAAAACAATACAATCAATTGTGTTAGCTAAGTCTAAAAATCATAACTAAAAATAAATTTTTAAAGAGTAAAAAGGAATTTTTAGAAAATGAAGTCTATGAGTTAAAAGAAAAGGCAAAACGATTAGAAAAGGGAAAAGCAAATGACGATGGTTGCAAATCATGTCAAGAGCTTCATCTTGAAATAGAAAAACTAAAGCTCACACAAGATGTTCTAATCGAACATAATTCTAAATTTAAAAGGTTTAACCAAAACATCGTTTGTGCCGATGAAATAGTTAGAATTCAAAAAACACCAAGAAACATGAATGGGCTAGGATTTAATGAGGTATTAATTCCAAAGAATCAAAACAAAACGTCCGAAAAAGACAAACAAACTGTCAAAACTGCTGCAGTACAACACTGACCAGACGGACCCAAAATAAGGGTTCCGTCCTTTGTAACAAATGGTGCCGTGGGGACTTCAGCAGGACATAATGTTTGTGATACGGACCGTAGCGAATTTGTCAAAATAACAAAGAAAACCAAGGATAGTGTTAAACTAAAACCTGCTGTTACATCAGGTGTAGGTCTTGCTAAAAATGAATTTAGATAAAAAAACTACTCAACAACGACATAAAACACCTTTTGCCAAACGCCCCTTTCCTAAGAGTAACCACAACATACAACCCATGTTGGAATCACTCCTAAACCATAATCAAGTGTTAGTAATTAATATGTAATAGTTAGCTTTATTATGATCTTTATGTTTGTTATTAGCCTTAAGCTTATGCGGAAGGCCCATGAGCTTAGGTCCAAGCCCATAAAGGAAAGGAAGGGAACTAGGAGTGTTGCCCTAGCTTCCCTCCTATAAATACTCTTGTAAACCCTCATTTGAGGGTTGGTTGTTCAAGTTTTTCTTTCACATACATCCTACGCATAACCGGTATTAGTATAACGAGTGTGTGTGTTTGTTTACTTGTTCAATCGCCTTATCTCTTTCTATATTACTTGTGTTTGTAAAACTAGTGACCTAACAGTGGTATCAATCGCCTACTAGTTGGGTGAATCGTGTTTGTTTTTGAAGTGGGTTTTGGTCCTACGCCTAAAACGTACGTTTGATACTTTGGTTCACTTAAAAACTTGTTTTTTACACTTTTTAATCCAAGATTCTTGTACTTTCAACGTTTTAAGGTGTTAAAATACTTGTTTTTGGCAAAAACTTTCAAACTTTATGCGTGTATAGTTGTTTTTGATCGAGTTTTTTGAACGAGGGTTCTATCCTACTCGTAACTGTTTTAGAGGTTTTGGTTCATCAAGTTTCACACTTTTGTGTATTTTGGTGTTATTGAAGCTATTTTATCACACAAAAACTGGTTTAGAAACACTTTTGGACAGAATCAAAATTTCGTGCATTTCTACGCGTAGTAAAACCCTAAAACTACGTGTAAGTGTTTCCTTGGTTTGATCTTCATTTTCGTGGTTTATTCCGTGTTTTCTTACTTGGATAAGTCTGAAAATACGTCGACTTTGGATATCTTTTGCACTGTGATAGTGTAAAAGATCATTTGGGCAAAAACCCTAAAATTATGCATAAGCATAAGCTTACGCGTAGAAATCCTACGCCTAAGATTTTTCCTACGCCTAAGCCTAGTCTTACGCTTAAGAAAATCCTACGCCTAACTTTCTACGCCTAACTTTTGTCTACGCCTAACTTTAGTGCTTTTTCCTACTTACGCGTAAGCTAAATCCTACGCGTAACTTCTCTTTGTTACGCGTAACTTTGGTGTTTTTACGCATAAGTGCTACTTGGTTCTTGTCTTTTCTACGCCTAAGGACACTTCATCAACAAAGGTCCATTCGACTACAAAGATCCATTTTTACCAACACAAGTTTTCAACATGTCTCAACCACCATACTGTGACAACCCGTACTTTCAGGTCATTTCTCGAAACAATTTATGCCTCACTATTTCAACATATATAGTAAACTTGGTTTACTTGTTTCAAATTCGCGTAACCTTAAAGGTTTAGCGGCGAATTCATGATCATAACATCACGTACATTTCATATGGACTAAGATTAGTCTACATTTCATTTGCATCATTTGCATCATATTAGCTCATTCATGACATTTCATTTCACATTTAACGCGTAATTTTTATATTAAATAAACGTTATCGCGTGAGTTATTATTTTAAATATTTAATCCGTTATTTTCAAAAATGATCCCGACATATTTTTATACTTACATTTAGTTGTAAAAACTATATTTTTGAGTTTTCCTAGTGTTTTAAATTTATTTGGTACATTAATCGTTAAAGTTAAATTATTACGACGTTTTTTTCTTAAAAACTATACGATAATTATTTTATCACTCAAATTTCACAAGGAATGTATTTTTACAATTTATATTATCACATTACATCCTATTTTGATCTACTAAAAATACTTTCTACCTAAAAACTATCATTTACTTTACAAGTTACATATAACTACATATTTACTTGCACCTTTTTCTTACAAATTATATATTACATATATTTAAGTCAAAGAGAAGAAAAAAAATAAAATAAAATATCTATGCATACCTCCCCCCTTGGCCGACCAAGGGGGAGGGCTTGCATTAAATTGTGTATGGCTTTTGATTGTTAATAAATGTTACTTATACATAAAGTCTTACTACACTTCATTTATCTCATTCACCACATTATTTACCAAGTGTTAGAAAATTTGTTTCCTCTCTTTTGGGTCTCCTTCAACCGGTTCTACATCAAGAAAAAGGGATCAAAAACTTTTCTAGTTCAAGTGTTTTATACAATCTAGTTTATACTCTTTATTAGGTTTTGAAATAAAAACCAAGAGTATTTAAGTTTAACCTTGTTACTTGCACCTCATCACATTCATTTGTAAGCATGTTTCTTTCATATTTCATGTTTCCTTTTCATTTCATATGTATCTTTTCATTTTTGGAGCAACATGCAAGACATATGTGATTTATACCATTTTTACATGATTTTAGAGTATATATATATATTTGGTCATCCTATAATTATCCCCTTGGTATTCATTGGTCTTGATGATGTCTAGGAACCCATGACACCCTAAGAAGGTGTATGGTAGGATTAGATTAGCTTTGGAGTTGATTTGAAGGGATTAGAATAGGTTTTGTCCGAGAAAAACTATTTTCGATACGTATAAAATAGGTTCTGTCTTTGTTTCGATTTTCTGGAAAAACCGACAGTTGGTACGAAACTTTGGCCTTGATATTTAGAAAATATACTTTAAAACGAATCCGTGGCCGCTTGAACGGATAAAAACGGAGTTATAACGAAGAAGTTATGGATTTTTAAAGTTTGACGACGAAATATATATTTTCAGAAATTTCAGCTTGCTGTTTTTATTTTGTCCGAGTCAAAAACGAGCCTTAAGCTTCACAAATTATTTCGACTTGTCAAAAATATATTAGTATACTTTGATACGAAGTTAAGGACGTATTATACGTAGAAAACGGATTTGAAACGACAAAGATATGCACGTTTTTATAAAATTGCCGTAACTATTATTTTCTGAAAAACTATATTATTTCTACGATACAAGTGTTACGGTAGCTGTAACGACCATGTTTGAGGCTGTTTTTAACCATGATGTGAAACTTTTTGGAACGAAATGTCTTCTAGTAAAATCAAGTTCACCGAGCATATTTTTCAAAACAACAAGCCGTTTGTATAGCGGAGTTGTAATAAATAAATTACGGTTGCTCAAACTTGGCCGAAACTCACTTTTTACATAACAATTAGCCAAAATCACTATCTTTAACCCTTATTATCTTTATGTTCGAGACCTTTTGGACGAAAACTCCTGAACTGAAACTTTTAGATTTCGATACAAACTTTCCAAAACCGTCGAGTTCGTTCTCTAACGATCGACGTACACCATTTTACGACTAGTTTTCCAAAGCCATTTTTGTTACTTTTATAAAAATTTCGACGACATTGTTTTGCGACGAAAAGTGAAAAATTCTCCATAAATCATTATAAAACCATTGTAGGATGACATTTTGACGTAAAAACTTGTAAAGTCATTTTTGAAGGGTCAAGACGTCAAAAGAGTATTTTTTGACGATAAGTAATATTTTCAAAAACTCGCAAATGGTATAAATAACATACGTAATGCATGCATATCATAACATTACATTGCAACTCATTACATGTCATATCATTCGTAATAGGTCCCGGTTAACGCATCACATTATACCTCAGTGTACTCACTCTTGTCAGCACACCAGTTTACCAAGTGAGTTTTCATAGCCCCGTCGTATACACTTTTAATTATTTTCAAACCTACGGGGGAGAATACATTGCACAACATTTTTATTACGATACCAAGTACATTAAATTCATTTACATTGCTTAAGTTACCACATTTGCCAATTGAAAGTCCCCATTACCTGAACATGAACCGTTAATCTTTGAAGCGAGGGTGAGTGGATAGATCTATCGAGGGTGACGCCTCCATCCGAGTTGGTGAATCCCAACTTGTCATACGGATGCATTTCATTTAATAACATTACGGAGATGTCTGGCAAACACTCTGCAGGGGCATACATTATGAATTGTCTAGTTTCGGTGTCATGGGCTTATTGCAATTGTAACATTTTTACGTGACATGATTGTCATGCCTGATCCATACTTGTGTAGTCGTATAAAACATTTACTTAAACCTATGATTTCTCACCAACATTATTGTTGACCCGTTTTAGCAATGTATTTTCAGGTAACTGAGGCATTATCATCATGACATGGTTTAGGGACCTATCTTTTGAGTCGCGGCGTCGACTTACATTATTGTACATTATGGCACTTTATTTCAAAACCATCGTTTGGACATGTAATATATTTGTATTTCCGCAAACTTGATAACTTTTGGGACCGATGTTGTAACTCTGAAAGCTTTTGTTAAATATCAAACGATGTGTTTTTAAAATGACACTTTAGGTCGTTCAATATAACTGTGATTGTGGTGCTATGACAGTCAATCCCCCAGGAATTCCATTCCGCTGCAAAACAGGTAAATTGGGGGTGTGACAGATTGGTACCAGAGCTACAGTTATAGAGAACTAGGTTGCATCATTGACCCTAGACTATAGCTACATTATCATAGCATCTCATCATTTCATCATAGTACATATTCACTTTTTATGCGGATTCATTTACATTTTATTCGGGATTATTTACTTTTATTTCACATCGGTTGTCACAGACATGTCTTCAGATTCACATCCCATCACCATATCATCGGACTCTAGCTCAGATGATGTTCCAGCTAACCCCATCATGGATGATGTTTCATCACACTCCACTGAGATCGTATCTTCCATTGGCTCTACTCCAGCCTTTCCACCTATCATGACTGACACGGAGACCGAACCCTTCGAGGAAAGCGAAGTCGCACCCACTCCACATGTTAGCCCTGCTCCTAACCAGATGCACCCACCATCACCACTGCCAGCACCATCATCACCATCCTCATCGTATTTTCTTAGGGATCCTTTGCCTGCATCAGACTTGCCGCTCAAAAAGCGTGCTCGTTTTGACATCCCTACACCACCATCTACAGAACCCGAGCCACCTGTTAGGTTCGAGTTAGGCGAGAGCTCTAAGGCTGCAGCTGCTCGACAGCCTTCTACCGAGGCATTAGGAGCCCGTATTGATAGTCAGCAGATCCAGATTGATAGGTTGTCACGGCAGTTGGAGGAACTGTCGGTAGATAGGGTTGAGACCATTGCGGAGGAGGTCGAGGGCCTAGTGTTAGGCAGGGTTTCTATTGACTTGTCTCATCAGAGTATTCAGAATAGGCAGTTAGAGGACAGTGAGAGTATTGCTACTTTGCAGGGTCAGATTGGAGAGTTGAGGAGTTTGGTTGCCAGCTTGACTACTCAGGTTCGTGATCTTCAGGATCGAGCCGGCGGAGCACCATGAGGTGCCTTATGTAGACTTTTGTCATGTATAGTTTTGACCATTATTATCCTAGTCACGAGGTGTGTGACGTAGTTTAAAGAACTTGTTGTCTTTTGATTGTTGTACAAACAAATATATCAAGTATTGACTCTACTATGTAGGAATGGTTTTTATTATGTATGATATCGGTCCATGTAGGCCGAAATTTTCATGTATATTATCCACGTGTGTTGTGATTATATTTGTGATATTTCGTTATTGTTCCGTTGTGATTCCATTTATCTTTATGCATCTTGTGGTTGTGGATATATTTGTATGATGGTTGTTTCTACTTACGAGTTCTCATGATTGTTTCATCTTGTGATTTTGAAGAGTTATGGCACCGAAGAAAGCTACAGTTGAAATGACCCAAGCAGCAATTCAAAAGTTGGTGAATGATAGCATAGCTGATGCTTTAAGGGTTGAAAGGGAAACAGTGGCTGCTGCTGCTGCTGAGGCCGCGGCTGCTGCTGAAGCCGCTAGGCTAGCTGCTGCTACTGGAAATTCCGGAGGATCCGGAGTTAAGAAATGTTCGTACAAGGATTTCAAAAGTGGCGAACCCACCAAGTTTAGAGGGATTGAAGGAGCTACAGCAATGGTGCGATGGTTTGAAAAGTTGGAATCCGTGTTTTTGCTTTGTAACTGTCCGGATGATAGTAAGGTCAAATTTGCTACGAGCACATTACTCGATGGAGCATTATCGTGGTGGAATTCTTATGCTCAACCGATTGGAATGGAGAATGCTTTCAAGCTTACTTGGGAGCAATTTAAGGGTTTGGTGACTAAGAAGTTTTGTCCTCGTACGGAAATCAAAAAGTTGGAGACAGAGTTCTATGAACTAGTAACCATTGGGTACGATATTGACACATACATTCGGAGATTCCAAGAATTGGCCGCGTTATGCCCGTCCATGGTTTCTGATAACGAGAAGTTGCTAGAGGCTTTCATCGGGGGACTTCCCGAGGTTGTTCAAGGAGATGTGACTTCGTTTGATCCACAAACAATTGAGGAAGCTATTCGAGTGACTCAGAAGTTGATGGTACAAGTGGTGAAGAGAGGTAAATACACCAACACCAACCGAAACACCAACAACAACCCCAACAACCGCTTCAATAACAACAATAACCGATCCAACTACAACAACAACAATAGCAATAACAACAAACGGAAGTGGGACAACACTAGAGGTAGAAATGCTACCCAACAACCACCCAAAAGGCAAGAGGTTGTAAAGGCTTATGCTGCGGGTCAGAAAGAAGGAAAAGGGTACTCGGGGAATTTGCCTAAGTGTGGCAGGTGTTCGAGTCATCACAACCCGGGTCGATGTCCTGATCCGTGTGAAAATTGCAAGAAAGTGGGTCATCAAACTGGGGATTGCAGGTCGCCAACTATGGGGGAAAATCAGAAACAACAAGTAACATGTTTTGGTTGCGGGGAACGTGGACACTACAAGTATGAATGTAAAAAGGGAAGGAACCAAGGAAATCCGAATCAAGGAGGCACGGCACAAGGAAGGGTTTACGTTATAGGAGGCGGAGAAGATAGGGAGGACCCGAACGTTATCACGGGTACGTTTCTTCTCAATAATCGTTACGCTTCAGTTTTATTTGATTCGGGTGCCGATAAGAGTTTTGTGTCCAATGCATTTGCACCTTTGCTCAACATTAAACCAACCACTTTAGACACATCATACATTGTCGAATTAGCTAATGGTAACTTAGTTAGCACCAACACCATTGTCCGCGGTTGCACATTCAATTTTCTTAATCATCCCTTCAACATAGACCTCATGCCCGTAGAACTTGGTAGCTTTGACGTCGTCATAGGCATGGATTGGTTATCTAAGCATCGTGCAAAGATCATTTGTGATGAGAAAGTTGTTCATCTACCATATAACGGCGAAACTTTGATTATTCGTGGGGAACGAAGTGGAACTAGACTTAGTATCATATCGTGCATCAAAACGGAGAAGTACATAAAGAAAGGTTGTTTTGCTTTCTTAGCCCATGTAACCGAGAAAAAGTCGGAGGAGAAGCGACTTGAAGATGTTCCAATTGTCCGAGAATTTTCTGAAGTCTTTCCCGAAGACTTACCAGGACTTCCACCGGCACGCCAAGTAGAATTTCAAATTGACTTAGTTCCCGGAGCTGCACCTATTGCGCGAGCACCGTACCGTCTAGCACCATCCGAAATGCAAGAGTTGTCTAATCAATTGCAAGAACTTCTAGACAAAGGATTCATTAGGCCGAGTTCCTCGCCTTGGGGAGCACCGATCTTGTTTGTGAAGAAGAAAGATGGATCCTTCCGAATGTGCATAGATTATCGAGAATTGAACAAGTTAACGGTGAAGAATCGTTACCCACTCCCCAGAATTGACGACTTGTTCGATCAGTTGCAAGGTTCTAGTATTTACTCCAAGATTGATCTCCGATCGGGTTATCATCAACTTCGAGTTCGGGAAGAGGATATTCCGAAAACAGCGTTTCGAACACGTTACGGTCACTACGAGTTTCAAGTGATGCCGTTCGGATTGACTAATGCACCTGCGGTATTCATGGACCTCATGAATAGAGTATGTAAACCGTATTTGGACAAGTTTGTGATAGTGTTCATCGACGACATCTTGATTTACTCCAAGAGCAAAGAAGAGCACGAAGAGCATTTAAGGACGATTTTAAGGCTACTCAAGAATGAGAAGTTGTATGCCAAATTTTCGAAGTGTGATTTTTGGAACCACAAAGTGCAATTTCTTGGTCATGTCATTGATAGTCAAGGACTACAAGTTGATCCCGCAAAGATTGAAGCCGTGAAAGATTGGGCTACTCCAACGAATCCTACAGAAATTCGACAATTTCTAGGACTAGCCGGGTATTACCGAAGGTTCATCGAAGGTTTTTCGAAGATAGCAAGACCTTTGACCAAGTTAACACAGAAAAACAAGAAGTACGAGTGGGGAAAGAAACAAGAAGCTGCTTTTCAGATTTTGAAGCAAAAGCTTTGCAGTGCGCCAATTTTGGCACTACCCGAAGGAATCGAGAACTTTGTTGTATATTGCGATGCTTCACATAAAGGACTTGGGGCTGTTTTAATGCAAAGCGAGAAGGTGATAGCGTATGCTTCTCGACAACTTAAGACTCATGAGAAGAACTACACCACTCATGATCTCGAGTTAGGAGCCGTAGTTTTTGCACTCAAGATTTGGAGACACTACCTCTACGGTACAAAGTGCACAGTGTTTACTGACCACAAGAGTTTGCAATATATTCTTGATCAGAAGGAGCTTAATATGAGGCAACGTCGTTGGTTGGAGTTACTCAGCGACTATGATTGTGAAATCAAGTATCACCCGGGAAAAGCCAATGTTGTGGCTGATGCTCTTAGCCGGAAAGAGAGGCCCAAACCTTTAAGAGTTCGATCATTGGGAATGACGATTAATTCACCTTTACCATCGAAAATCCATGAAGCACAAGTCGAGGCACTTAAGGAGGAAAACCGACCAAGTGAAAAGCTTTATGGCATGCCCGAGAACGCAAACGGTTTTGTGAAAAGAGCAGATGGAGTATTATGTTTCAAGGAGAGAATGTGGGTTCCATTGTATGGCGGAATACGAGAATTGATTATGCATGAGTCGCATAAGTCAAAGTATTCTATTCATCCAGGATCGGATAAGATGTATCAAGATCTTAAGAAGCTTTATTGGTGGCCGAACATGAAAGCGGAGATTGCCACGTACGTTAGCAAATGCCTTACCTGCTCTAAAGTAAAAGTCGAATACCAGAAGCCGTCAGGGTTACTCCAACAACCGGAAATTCCTCAATGGAAATGGGAACGCATTACAATGGACTTTGTCACAAAACTTCCTAAGACATCGGGAGGTTACGACGCTATTTGGGTAATTGTTGATCGCCTTACCAAGTCAGCCCATTTCATACCGATTAGAGAGACTTACTCCATGGAGCAACTCACTAGACTTTATGTCAAGGAAATAGTCTCGAGGCACGGCGCACCAATTTCTATCATTTCCGACAGAGATAGTCGATTCACTTCAAACTTCTGGAATTCATTGCAAGATTCATTCGGAACCAGATTAGAGATGAGCACAGCATATCACCCACAAACCGACGGTCAAAGTGAAAGGACAATTCAAACTTTAGAAGATATGCTGAGGGCATGTGTAATTGATTTTGGAAATGGTTGGGCTAACCATTTGCCATTGATTGAATTCTCGTACAACAATAGTTATCACACCAGTATAAAAATGGCACCATTCGAGGCACTCTATGGTCGAAAGTGCCGATCACCTGTTTGTTGGGCCGAGGTAGGAGACGCACAACTTACTGGTCCAGAAATGGTACGGGAAACGACGGAAAAGATAGTTCAAATTCGTGATAGACTCAGAACTGCCAGAAGCCGACAGAAAAGTTATGCGGATGTTAGACGCAAAGCATTGGAATTTCAAGTGGGCGACAAAGTTATGTTGAAAGTATCGCCTTGGAAGGGCGTGGTACGATTTGGAAAGCGCGGAAAGTTAAACCCGAGATACATTGGACCATTCAAGATTTTGAGCAGAGTTGGTCCTGTAGCTTATCGACTTGATCTTCCACCAGAACTCAGTCATGTACACAACACGTTTCACGTCTCAAACCTGAAGAAGTGTCTATCGGATGAATCACTCGTTATTCCATTGGACGAAATTCAACTTGACGACAAACTCAACTTTGTGGAGGAACCTGTAGAAATTATGGACCGCGAGGTCAAGCAGTTGAAACAGAGTCGTATTCCGATCGTGAAGGTTTGTTGGAATTCTCGAAGAGGTCCTGAGTTTACTTGGGAACGGGAAGACCAGATGCGACGCAAGTATCCTCATCTTTTTACCGACACCGTTAGACCTAACACCGATTGAATTCAGGGACTGAATTCCTTTTTGGATGGGCGAATGTGACAACCCGTACTTTCAGGTCATTTCTCGAAACAATTTATGCCTCACTATTTCAACATATATAGTAAACTTGGTTTACTTGTTTCAAATTCGCGTAACCTTAAAGGTTTAGCGGCGAATTCATGATCATAACATCACGTACATTTCATATGGACTAAGATCAGTCTACATTTCATTTGCATCATTTGCATCATATTAGCTCATTCATGACATTTCATTTCACATTTAACGCGTAATTTTTATATTAAATAAACGTTATCGCGTGAGTTATTATTTTAAATATTTAATCCGTTATTTTCAAAAATGATCCCGACATATTTTTATACTTACATTTAGTTGTAAAAACTATATTTTTGAGTTTTCCTAGTGTTTTAAATTTATTTGGTACATTAATCGTTAAAGTTAAATTATTACGACGTTTTTTTCTTAAAAACTATACGATAATTATTTTATCACTCAAATTTCACAAGGAATGTATTTTTACAATTTTTATTATCACATTACATCCTATTTTGATCTACTAAAAATACTTTCTACCTAAAAACTATCATTTACTTTACAAGTTACATATAACTACATATTTACTTGCACCTTTTTCTTACAAATTATATATTACATATATTTAAGTCAAAGAGAAGAAAAAAAATAAAATAAAATATCTATGCATACCTCCCCCCTTGGCCGACCAAGGGGGAGGGCTTGCATTAAATTGTGTATGGCTTTTGATTGTTAATAAATGTTACTTATACATAAAGTCTTACTACACTTCATTTATCTCATTCACCACATTATTTACCAAGTGTTAGAAAATTTGTTTCCTCTCTTTTGGGTCTCCTTCAACCGGTTCTACATCAAGAAAAAGGGATCAAAAACTTTTCTAGTTCAAGTGTTTTATACAATCTAGTTTATACTCTTTATTAGGTTTTGAAATAAAAACCAAGAGTATTTAAGTTTAACCTTGTTACTTGCACCTCATCACATTCATTTGTAAGCATGTTTCTTTCATATTTCATGTTTCCTTTTCATTTCATATGTATCTTCCAATTTGAATTTATGAGAACCAAAAATAAAGTTTTGGATTATTTCTCATATTTG